>JANIPN010000004.1:60104242-60117837 GCA_027478595.1 Erythroxylum anguifugum
GTAATATTTTAAATACTTTGTATTATTCTTAATTTTATAATTGTATAATGATAATTGTCTTTATTTATATTAATTGTAGTTATTATTTATATATATAATATTTAAAAATTATTGTTATTTCACATTAATTGTGGTTATTATTTATTATTATAATTTTTAGAAATAATAATAATAATAATAATAAATGCTAAATCAATCCGAGTAGATAGAAAGGCTTAAGCTAAATCTCTAAAAGGTAAGTGAGAATTACTTATTTACATGTACAGGCTAACTATAAGAGGAAAAAATTAAAGAACTTATGAAGAATTACATGAATCTCTTTACTATTATTCTTTTATTTTATTATACCAAAATTTTTATTACGGGTCATATTTTTAATAAGTTTTAATATTATCGTATTATTTTTGATCACCAACTTTATTTCTTCTTTTTTTTCTTCTTCTTTTTTTCTCTTATAGTCTATAATCTTCGACAAATCACATAAAACAATCCTTGTAATACACTTGATTATTCATCTTAGCCCCTGTGTTTTTAATTCGTTCACCTTAATCTCTGTGTTTTTTATTCTCATTCAAGATACCCCAATTAGCTATTCTAAGAGCAAATTTGTCCGAAAATAGCTAATTGGGGTATCTTGAATGAGAATAAAAAATACAAGGACTAAAGTGAACGAATTAAAAACACAAGGGTTAATATGAATAATCAAGTATATCACAATAGCTCTTTTGTAGGATTTGTCGTAATCTTCTCCCTACTTCTTGTTTTCTTCTTTTTTTCTTATAATCTCTAATCTTCTCGAATCTTCTTGTGACAATAATATACCGGTGAAATCAAGAACACGTGGACGGTTGATGTGCAAAGACATTTTCTCACAACTGCCTATAAATATAGCCATTTGCCTGCTGTTCTTACGTGCAAGTTAACAGTCATTTTTAGATATTTTCTCAAAAAACTTTTAAGCCTTGGAAAATGTCTTGCTGTGGAGGAAACTGTGGCTGTGGAGCCGGCTGCAAGTGCGGAAGCGGCTGCGGAGGGTAGGATCACCGGAAAACTGCCCTGACCCCATTCGCGTTACCTTCTCTATTATGCGATCGTCTTTTTCTTTTTCAATTTATAGATGTCATTTTCTTCATGAAGTTTGAATCTTTTGGGGTTTGTGCAGATGCAAGATGTTCCCTGATTTGAGCTCCACCGAGAAGACCACCACCGAGACTCTTGTTCTCGGCGTTGCACCGACGAAGACTCACTTCGGCGGAGCTGAGATGGGCGTCGCTGCCGAGGATGGAGGTTGCCCCTGTGGAGACAGCTGCAAGTGCGACCCCTGCACTTGTAAATGAGGTTGTCGGGGTTCGGCGGATCAGAAATGATACTGATCCCGACGAAAATAGTTAATGTACCCGTCTGTGTCTTGTCCGTTAATAAGCTTAGTCATGGCCACACACTGTGTGTGTGTTTGCGGATCTTATCAACCTAGGAGTTGTCATGGATTAACCAAGTCTGTGTGATGGAGGTGGTTTCTCTATGTTATATGTATGTAGGGGGAAAGCGAGCTCTTCACAACTTTAATGAAAAACGCTTTCTTTGTTTGGTTTCACACACTTGTTTCAGGCCTCGGTGTTGCAGATACATTTGGATTTTAGTTCCCGAGTTCAGTGTTCATGAACATGTGCAATAATTTAGTTTGGTGGGTGCGATTGACTTTGGTAATTGTGACGACTGATAAACTACCCCTGATCGACCTCTTTTCAAAGTGGTTATTGAGATAAGAGTGGTCCAGATTATCAACTTTATCATGTAGTAGGGAGAGATTAGGTATAAGTCACGCTCAAAGCTTGAACAAGTCAATTCATGACATAAACTGGTGATAATGCTCCTTCGCAGAAGAAACGGAAAGCGAAATTGGTGGGCCATATGTGCATTTTTTGGATTACAGGCTGGCTGAGGACGATACGATTATATTGTTTTTCTTATTATTCGTACATGAGCTATGAAGTATTAAGATTATGAACTATGAAGTATTAAGATTCTGTTTCTTCGGTGAGTACACTGTCATATTAGATTAATCATCAGATTTGTTAGATTAGAATAATTGAATACAACTCAACGAGGGTACTATTGAATTTTTAAATATGGGCAGATTGTAGAGTCTACTATCAAGAATTGAGTTTGGGTCAACCATTGTCCAAATAACTAGAACTAGTTGTTTGGATAGTTGACCCTTACCACTTATAAACCCTTTAACATTTTTATGTCTAGGCAATATAAGACACTACAAAAGTCCCAAATTAGGTTTGATAATTTGATTCCAATTCGATGGATGAACTATCCATGGGATGAACTCTACTTCATTCATAAGATATATGGCCAGGGGTTGCATTTTCTCTATCAAATATACCTCTTCCGGCTTGGTTGAAGATGTAATACACCTACAAGAATTTAGTCATCTCAGTTCATGTTACACCTTAAATTCCTACAGTACTATCTTCTAAAAGAAAATTTTGTGCTATGGCTTACTTGCATTGTTGAGAGACCAATTTTTTTCCAAATCACGTAGCTGAAAAGAGGATGAAGTAGAAGTTTTACGGCCAAAAAATTGAAGAACATGAAGTTGACAAGAAGAAGCTATGCTTACCGACTTGAAAGGGCTTGTTTCTCTTAGTTCAACTATGTATTCTGCAAACTTCGCTCCAATACCCTGTATGATAAAGCATGATCTAGCGTTAATGACTGTGAAACACCAATTTGTTGAATTATGTTGTTTCATGCAACCTGCTATATCGAAACTTGTAGAAGATTTAGCCAAATTAGTCAAAGTGAAGAGGAAGGAAGATTGAAGAAGAAGGTTCCCAGATTTCTAAGGAAGCTAGAGACGATGATTTTGGGAATAATTCAGAAGTGCATGGGTCAAAGGAAAAAGTTCGAATGATTGAAGCATAACGCAGGAAGAATGGAAGGGCTGAAACAAGTTGCAATGGAAACCTGAAAGATGAAAACTAGAATATAAGAAGCAAATGTAGAGTTGGAATTTTTTGATCAATTGAAGAAAGAAAACCTGAAGCAGAATCAGATGGTTTCAATGAAATTATGAAGAAACCTTGCAAAGCCAATGAAGTAGAAGAATTTAGAACCAAAATGTCAATTGTCATCAAAAGTGATCAAGTTTGCTCAAGTCCGTACTCCATGCAACCTTTTTGGTCCCTGCAATATTAGAGCTTTATTTTTTCCTTTCTGTAGCCTTCAATACCTCTAATTGATATACTGTGTCAGAGTTTGTTACATTTAAGACAGCAACATTGTCTTTTTTTTTGTTGAACCAATGAAAGCAAGAAATATGTCAAAATCTTGCTCCTCAAATCACTTTTTCAGTTTTCATTTTAGCCATTGATTTAAGATGGGCTGGAAAAAAACGTGTAAGAGCTAATATAAAAAGCTCCATTTTTACTTCTTCTTGTATCAGACGCAAAAATATATGAAAAATTGTTCTTCATCATTATGTGAAAAAAAAAACATGGTTTTCATTTTTTTTGTTGCTTATCTTAAGTTGATTTGGAGTTGTGCTGTAATAGTAATGCTTAGAGTTAGATAAAACATACATTGGTTCCGAAAATCCATTTCTAGAGTGTTAGTAGAAATCTTACAGTTATAATCTGAAACCATTAACTATACACCAAAATACTTGAGAGAACCATACATTGATCATTTGAAAGACAACATTTTTTACAAACTACAGGGACTAAAATCAAAAAATTAAAACTGAATGTTGGTCTTCTGAAATATTTCTCTTTCTTGGAGCAGAAGCATATAGTTCAGTAGTAGTTGAGGAAAAGCTTCGACTAGCAAAACCTTTGAGTTTGTGGTTTAAGTGAAGAAGAAGGTGCAATCCATAACCTGCGAGAGTGGTATCAGAACTGCAAGGTTCACATATCCTAGACTAAATCAAAGCCATGGCAGGTACGAGTTTTCCTGTGATGAACTTGCAAAGTGTGCAAGCAAATATATCAGTCTTAACTGGTGAAAACTATAAAGTTTGGTCTCTTAGAGTAGAGGACTGTCTCAGAATCTATGAATGTTGGGATGTAGTAAATGAAGGAGTAACTGATGTTGAGGGAACAACAGATTTGACAAATCAACAATTGACAAGAATCAGGCAGGACAGAGATAAGGACTTTAAGGCTCTTATCTTTTTGAGGTCAGTAGTTAGTGAGACAATATTGTTGAGACATGTTAGTTGCAAAAGTGCTAAAGCGTTGTGGGATATACTGAAGCTTGAGTATGTAGGCTCATCTCAGTCACTGAAATTGAAGAAACAGGCAATAGTGAGAAATTTTAAAAACTTTTCGATGAGGGATGAAGAGAATGTGGCTGCAGCAAAATCCAGATTTATAGGTTTAGTGCAACAGCTGAAGGAGTTTGGTGAAAATACTAACATTGAGAGATTATTGACAAATTTCTGAGCAGATTGTCCTTGAGATTTGAAGCTAGTATAGCACCAGTAGAGTGGCAATTCAGTAATGATCCGGATTTAGTGACATTGGGGCAAGTTTTCAATGTGTTGGAAATGCATGAGGAGAGGTATGAGATTAGAACAGAAGGAGAGGAGTATGCTTTGAAGGCAGAACGTTTCAAAATACCAGAAAACCCACCAATCCACACCTAAACACAAAATCTGAACCAAAACCTCCTTGAACCAAATGCAGTGCAAACACAGATGCTTCAACACTCACCAAACCAGTCATAAAACAACCAAAATCCTTACCAAATGACATCATATCCTCAAAACCAGTCCTATCAAAGCCAAATGCAGTGCCAGATGCCCCAAGTATATCCTCAAACACAATTCCCTCAACAAATGCCTTATCTGAACCATCCATAACATTTCCAAAACACCAACCAAATAACACTAACCGAATGCAAAGTGGACCTAGAATTTCAAGGTGGGGAATGCTTCCAAATTATAGATTCTATAAGAAGAGCAATCATGCTGCTGAAGAATGTTACTGGAATGAGAATGTAGATTGTATTCACTGCAGAAAAAGGGGACATTCGAAGAAAGTATGTTATGAAAAGCGCATGAAAGAGCAACAAAACCCCCCAAGGTCCCATTTTTGGAAAAACACCACCAATACATCCTTTACAAAGACAAAACACCTCATTAAACCAAATGCCAATTCAAACACAACCTTACCAAAACACTCCTGGATCACAAGTTTACCAAGCACATTACGTTGTAAATTTCGAAAATGCACTGATTCCATAACACTACATATCTCAACCTTTGTTATCTCAAACTTACTTACCTCAACCACTAACAACTCAGTCATATGTATCTCAACCAACCTTCACACATCAGATGTCGTACCAATCCATACACACACAAGCACTAAGCTAACAAAAATTACATACCCTATTAATAATCTCTCATCCCAACCACAATTTGAAAACTCTCCAAACTTCCAAAGTAACCTATAAAACATCTCAAATACCCAACCTGGATCATCACAAACCAGTAAAGTATCAGAAAAACTAGTTACTGAGGAGAGTGTGTTTGTGGTAGAAACTTGTCACAAAACTATGAAAAATGATTCTGTTGTTAAAACTTGTACAACTGAAGCAAAGGATGAGAAAGGGAGTGAGTGGTTAGTCGACAATGGGTGTTCTAACCACGTGACAAAAAGAAGAGAAGCTTTTGTTGAGAAGGATACTAGTATAAACACAGTGGTATAAACTGGAAATGGAGAAATCATACCCGTATCTTAGAAGGGTGACATGGAATTAGCTACAAAGGCTGGAAATGCAATACTTGAGGAAGTGTATTATATTCCTGAACTTGATCAGAATCCGATAAGTGTTAGTCAATTCTTGGAGAAGAAATATAGAGTTTACTTTGAAGATGAAATATACATGATTTTCAATGCACAAGGTGAGCTGGTGCATAAAATTCGTATGTTGAACAGAGTTTTCAAATAAAATGACAGAAGTGGATGGAGCATTTACTGCTATTCTAGTGACAAAAATGACTCAGTTATGGCATATAAGGTATAGACATGCAAACTTGGATTATATTATTGATATGCAAAGAAAAGAGTTAGTTCATGGAATACCACAGTTAAGCAACAAGTTGAAAACAGTGTGTGAACCATGTGCAAAGGGGAAGAGCCATGTTTTACCTTTTCCAGCTAATGATTGGAGAGCCACTGAGAAGTTGTAGCTGGTGCATACGGATGTTTGTGGACCTATGGATACACCATCAGCTGGAGGAAACAAGTATTATGTGGAATTTATTGATGATGTGTCTAGATATTTATGGATTTATTTCGTGAAGAGTAAAGACCAAGTATTTGGTTTCTTTAAAGTGTGGAGAGTAGAAGCCGAGAGTCAATGTGGAAAGAAAGTGAGATGCTTGAGAAGTATCAGAGGAGGAGAGTACATTTCAAATGAAATGAAGAATTACTTTGAAAGGGAAGGAATTTTTCATCAATTTTTATTGTCATACTCACCACAGTAGAATGGAGTTTCTAAGAGGAAGAATAGAACTATAGTGGAGATGGCAAAGTCAATGACATTTGGAATGAAAGTACCTAGAAGATTTTGGCCAGAAGCTTGTTTCACTGTAGTCTATTTACATAACAGATTGAAGACTAGAGCATTGAAGGAGAAAACTCCTTTTGAAGTTTGGTTTGGTATTAAACCACGGTTGCATCATTTGAGAGTGTTTGGATGCATAGCTTACATGCATGTTCCAGATGCTAAAAGGACAAAGCTAGATGAGAAAGCAGTTAAGGGAGTTATGGTGGGATATAGTGCAGAATCTAAGAGATACAGAATTTATAATCCAGAAACTCAGAAGATGTTTGTGTCTAGAGATGTAAAGTTTGATGAAAGTGCAGGATGGAAGTGGGGAGAGCCTACAGTCAGAAAATCTGGAGGAGTTGGTATTGAAATACCATTGAATGAACCAATTGTTGATGAGGTCATGAGAGAAACATCATATCAGGAAGTGATAGCAGCAAATAATTCAAACAATTCAGGAGATGAAGGGAATCAGGAGGAGTTATCACCTAGCTCGAAAAGTGATGAATTGAGCTCAGAAATTCAGGAGGAGAATTCCAGCTTTAACAGTGCTCATAAGGAGAGGGATCTGGCCTCAATTAATAATAAAACTAACCCTTTGTTTGATTTCAGGTATAATGATGCAGATGAAGAAGCAAATGAGGCACTCATGGCTTCTGAATATGCCATGTCTGCAGGAGCTGAATCGAGAACATACAAGCAAGCAATCAAACAAGGAGTGTAGCAAGGTCTAATGGATGAGGAGATAAAAGTTGTTGAAGAAAATGGTACCTGGTTGTTGGTTGATCTGCCTAATCTAGAAACCAAAGTTGTGGACTCAAAGTGGATTTACAAGGAAAAATTGAATCTTGATGGATATGTCAACAAGTACAAGGTTAGATTGGTTGTAAGAGGGTATAAGCAGGAATATGGAGTAGATTATACTGAAACATATGCACTTGTGGCAAGGCTAGACACAGTGAGATTATTATTGGCATTGGCAGTAAACAATGGATGAAAGGTATACCCAATGGATGTAAAGAGTGCCTTCCTCAATGGAATGTTAGATGAAGAACTATATTTGAAGCAACCCGAAAGATATGTAATAAGTGGACAAGAACAGAAGGTTTATAAGTTGGTGAAGGCTCTATATGTACTGAAACAAGCTCCAAGAGCCTGATATTCAAGAATCAATAGTTACTTGATGTAGAATGGATTTATGAGAAGTAAGAGTGAAGCTACACTGTATGTGAAAAAAAAGTGATGAAGAAAAACTGATTTGTTCCTTGTATATTGATGATTTGCTAATAATTGTTACTAAGGATAAGATGGTAGAAGAGTTCGAGGAGCTAATGAAGTCTGAATTTCAGATGACTGACTTAGGAGAAATGAGTTACTTCTTGGGACTGGAAATAATTCAAAGGAAAGATGGATTTTTCATTCACTAGAAAAATATGCAAAGGAGCTGATTGAGCATCAACTGAAACTGGAAAACACTAAACTAGGTGAACAATTTGATGTGACTTACTATAGGAGCATGATAGGCTCATTAATGTATTTAAGTGCATCTAGGTCAGATATTAATTGTGCTATAAATATCATGGCTAGCTTCGGTCATAATCCCTCTAGGCAACATGCTATATATGCTAAAAGGATACTTAGATATGTTAAGCATACCGTTGATCATGGAATCTAGTATGGAAGAGGAGACAAGGTGGAGTTGTATGTTTTTAGTGATGCGAGCTATGCCGGGAGTAATGAATGCAAGAGTAGAAGTGGATATTGTCATAGCTTGGGATCAGGAATTTTCGCCAGGAACTCAAAGAAGCAGAATTGTGTTGCTCAGTCAACAGCTATGCTGGGAGTAATGAATGCAAGAGCAGAAGTGGATATTGTCATAGCTTGGGATCAGGAATTTTCGCCAGGAACTCAAAGAAGTAGAATTGTGTTGCTCAGTCAACAGCTGAGGCAGAGTACACAGCAGTGAATACAGCTGCTAAGCAAGCTCAGTGGGTTAAGAAGATTCTGATGGATGTAGGTGAGCTAAAGGATAATTATGTTACCATCTACTGTGACTCAAGTGCTGCAATTTCCATGGAAAAGAACCCTTCAGATCACATGAGAACCAAACACATAAAAGTTAAGTACCATTATGTCAGAGAATTGATCGAAGAGAAAGAGATTAAAATGGCATTCTACAGGCCAAGTTTCCAATTTGCTGACATATTCATTAAAGCTTTTCCAAGATGGAGATTTGAAGCTTTGAAAAAATTGATAAGCATGCAAGCTCCACAAAACATAGGAGGAGCTGTTGAATTATGTTGTCTCATGCAACCTGCTATACTGAAACTTGTAGAAGATTTAGCCAGATTAGTCAAGGTGAAGAAGAAAGGAAGATTGAAGAAGAAGGTTCCCAGGTTTCTAAGGAAGCTAGAGATGATGATTTTGGGAATAATTCAGAAGTGCATGGATCAAAGGAATAAAGTTCGAATGATTGAAGAATAATGCAGGAAGAATGGAAGGGCTGAAACAAGTTGCAATGGAAACCTGAAAGATGAAAAACCAGAATATGAGAAGCAAATGTAGAGTTGGAATTTTTTGATCAATTGAAGAAAGAAAACCTGAAGCAGAATCAGATGGTTTCACTGAAATTATGAAGAAACCTTGCAAAACCAATGAAGCATAAGAATTCAGAACCAAAATGTCAATTGTCAGCAAAACTGATCAAGTTTTCTCAAGTCTGTACTTCATGCAACCTTTTTGGTCCCTGCAATATCAGAGCTTTATTTTTTCCTTTCTGCAGCCTCAAATACCTCTAGTTGATATATTGTGTCAGAGTTTGTTACATTTTAGACAGCAACATCGTCTTTGTTTTTTGTTGAACCAATGAGAGCAAGAAACATGTCAAAATCTTGCTCCTCAAATCACTTTTTCAGTTTTCATTTTAGCCATTGATTTAAGGTGGGCTGAAAAAAAATGTAAGAGCTAATATGAAAAGCTCCATTTTTACTTCTTCTTGTATCAGACGCGAAAATATATGAAAAAGTTGTTCTTCATCATTCTGTGAAAAAAAACCTGGTTTTCATTTTTTTTTTGCTTATCTTGAGTTGATTTGGAATTGTGTTGTGATGGTAATGCTTAGAGTTGGATAAAATAGACATTGGTTATGAAAATCCATTTCTAGAGTGATAGTATAAATATTACAGTTATAATCTGAAACCATTAACCATACACCAAAATACTTGAGAGAACCATACACTGATCATTTAAGAGAACATTTTTTACAAGGGAATACAATCAGAAAATTAAAACTGAATGTTCGTCTTCTGAAATATTTCACTTTCTTAGAGTAGAACCATATAGTTCCGTAGCAGTTGAAGAAAAGCTCCGACCGGCAAAACCTTTGTGTTTGTAGTTTAAGTGAAGAAGAAGTTGCGATCCACAACCTGCAAGACAATTTAAACTCATGACAAGGACATGTATTGGTGAAGGAATAATGAAACACATCTTTAGTTTCATAAGTTCCTCTATGCCATAATGAAATCCAGCCAATGAACAAACTTAGTTCCTATTACGAAATGAAATGACCAAAAAGGCAGCACTTTTCGACAAGGAATGACAACTTACCTATCGGCTGAATTTAAGAAGTCGACATATCCTTGCACAAGGGAGCTCTGCACATGAAGTTTGTAAAGATCTTCACAACATTTTACAAGGACATATACAGATCATTATGGATTCTCATCCTCTTACTTACCTTTAAACTACTGCTTATTATATTAAATTTGTTTAGAGGAGTGCCTGTTGTTGAGAACCTGTCATTTTGACAGGTTTTGGAAACTTATGTTGTTAGAGTCTTGAGCTCAGAGGGACACTTATGATCCGTGAGTAACTCTTCTTCGAGAGGTGTGTAAACTTTTTGGGTAACAGAGAAACGTAGCAGAGAAATGTAATAGAAAAGAAATGAAGGAATGAGTGTCTGAATCATTCACCATTGATAACGTAGGAAGTGAAATATATACAGTTTGCCAATAATGCTAGACAAATCGTGGGATTCTCTGTAACTAATAAGAGAGAGAAAAGAAAAATGAAATGTGTACAGATATTTACAAATATGTATGTTTATGAAGTTTCTACGATCTTCTAGAAGTAAGGCCTGAAGATTGGATGCTGGATTTGTTGGGCCATGGGCACATTTGTGGGCTTTATATCCTAACAGCCCCCCCTCAAGGTGGAACTGCGTCAAGTAGGCCCAGCTTGAGTAGCGTAGTCGAAAAGGTTGAAGAGGGAAGGGCCTTGGTAAAGAAGTCGGCTAACTGGTGGGAAGAATGGATGTGGGCAGTGGTGATGAGGCCCTCTTTGATGGCATTCCGGACTAAATGACAATCGATTTCCAAATGTTTAGTGCGCTCATGGAATACCGGATTTGTGGAGATGTGAATAGCAGCCATGTTGTCACAATAAAATGGAATGGGAGTGGTGACTGGTATGTGTAAATCTCGGAGGAGATAAGTGAGCCATCGGAGTTCACATAATGTGGAAGCCATGCTGCGGTATTCCGCCTCTGCCGAGGATCTACTGACGGTGTTCTGTTTCTTGGTTTTCCAAGAGATGAGAGCGGAGCCAAGGAAGATGCAGTAGCCGGAAAGGGATTTTCGGGTGAAATTGCAACCTGCCCAGTCAGAGTCACAGTAGGTGCGTAATGGGAGATCATCCTGGACTGGGTAGAAGAGGCAGCGGTTGGTAGTCCCTTTTAAGTACCGTAAAGTATGGACTAGCACGGTCCAATGTTGTTGCGTCAGAGAGGCAGTGAATTGAGTTAATTGTTAGACCAGAAAGGCAATGTCCGGCCTGGTGAAGCCAAGATATAGTAGTTGGTTGATGATACGCCGATATTTGTCCGGGTCATTGAGGGGAATCCCGTCATCGATGGTGAGTTTTGTGCCTTGAGAGATGGGGATAGTAGTAGGTTTGAGGTCGGGAAGACCAGCTTCGGTGAGGATGTCCAAAATGTATTTTCGTTGGGACAGAAGCATGCCTGTTGCAGAGCGGGCAATTTCAATGCCGATGAAATATTTGGCAAAACCGAGGTCCTTGATGGTGAAGGCCAAATGTAGAAATTCTTTGACGGCGTTAATCAGAAACTCAGAAGGCCCCCAAATCAAAAGGTCATCAACATACAGGATAATGGCGACGAAGGAATCGGTAGTACCTTTAGTGAAAAGACATGGATCCGAAGCAGATGGTTTGAAGCCGAAGTGTTGAAGTTTAGATGTGATCTCCTTGTTCCACTGGCGTCCCGCCTGTTTTAGGCCGTAAAGTGATTTGTTTAATTTTAAGACCTGGCCATCATGTGTGTTAGGGTACCCGGGAGGTGGAAGGATGTAAATATCTTCATCAATATGGCCGTGTAGATAGGCATTGTTGATGTCACAATGATGGATGGGCCAGTTGCGGGCAGCAAGAGCAAGCAGAAGTCGAACGGTGGTGAGTTTGGCCACTGGTGAAAAAACGTCAGAGTAATCAACACCCGCACGTTGGTTATACCCCTTGACGACTAATCGGGCCTTTCTTCTGTCGATGGAACCATCAGGATTGCGTTTGATTCGGAAGACCCACCTTGTAGCTAGAGCTTTTTTTCCTTTAGGTAACGGAGAAGGTGTCCAGGTGTGGTTGAGTTCCAACGCGTCAAGTTCCAGGTTCATGGAATCGACCCATAAGGGATCCTTTTGAGCTGTATCAAATGATTGGGGTTCATAATCGGTGGACACGTTAGCCGTGAAGGAAGAGTATGGGGCTGAAAAGTGAATGTTGGATGTAGGATTGTAGTGAGAGAAAGGTGGGAGTGGGTGAATCGACGGATGGGTGTGGACAGTGCCAGCGAACCGAGGAGGGAGATCAAGGTAATAATCGGTGAGATGTGCTGGTAAGTGGGTAGGTCGAGTGCTTCTTCTGATTGGAGCTAGTGGGGACGGTGGGTATGTGGTTGAAGATGAGGTAGAAGAATCGGTCAAGGTAGGTGAGATAGTGTCTAATAATGGAGGTGAGTGGGGTTCTCTTATTGGTGAGGATGAGTCCACCGGGTCAGTGTTATGGGTGGATTGGGTAGAAGAATGTAGAGGGGATCTATGTGGGTCTATGTGTAATTGAGTAGTTGGGCTTTGATGAGTTGTTGGAGGGATAGGAAAAACCATGGGCTGATTGGTAAGTTCTGTGGGTTGTGGGTGGTGTTTATAGGGAAACATGGTTTCATAAAAGGTAACGTCTCTGTTGGTGAAACGTTGTTTTGTGTCAAGATTCAATAATTTGTAGCCTTTCTGATCAGGTGCATATCCAAGGAACAAGCATTTCTGGGCTCAGGGTTCAAGTTTGTCCTTGATTGGATTTGTGTTTGTGGCATAGCAAAGGCATCCGAAAATTTTAAGGTGATCATATTTTGGTACCCTCCCATTCAATTTTTCATATGGGGTCTTCCAAGATAAGGTTTTTGTGGGTAATCAGTTTATGATATATGTTGCTGTCAAAAGGGCATCTCCCCAAAAATATTTGGGCAAGTGGGCTTGGAATAAAAGGGCGCGAGTGACTTGTAATAAATGTTTATGTTTGTGCTCTACAACTCCATTTTGTTGTGGGGTGTGGACACATGTTTTTTGGTGTATGATGCCCTTGGATAAAAATAGTAGTTGGCATGGGTAGTTAAGAAATTCGGACCTATTATCCATTCGTATGGATTTAATGGGAAAGGAAATTTGTTTTTGAATAAGGGTGATAAAATTTGTTAAGGTATCATGAACTTGGGCCTTACTTTGTAATAAGATAGTCCAGGTGGCCCTGGTTACTTCATCAACGATGGTCAAGAAATATTTTGAGCCAGTTGGAGTTGGTGTTTTGTACAGGCCCCAGAGGTCTATGTGCAGCAATTCTAAGGGTTGTTTACAAGTAACGGTATGAGCTGGGAATGGTTTCCTAGACTGTTTCGCTAATGGACAAATATCGCAAAAATGGTTAATTGGAACTTTATAATTAATGTCTGGGATATGTAAGAG
>JANIPN010000004.1:60117937-60147396 GCA_027478595.1 Erythroxylum anguifugum
TGTTGTGGGGGTTTAACCTTAGACGAAAAAGACGTCGTTTGGTGTTTTACCAAATGACGTCGCTTTCGTTATTTTTAAAACGCTTAAATGCAGGCAAGTGACGGCGTTTACGACCGTCGGTAAATCTACCGGGTGATGTCCCTCCATATTTACCGACAGATTTTTTGTTTCGGTAGAAGTTGAAATTTTTTCTGCCAATTTTATCGATGAAATATGGTTTTCCGTCGGTAATTACCAGCGGTTCAGTTTCCGTCAATAATTTTTCATCGCAAAAACTAATTTTTTGTAATGTTTATCGACAGGCATTTGATACCGTCGCAAATTCATTTCCTTCCATATTAGCGACGGATATTGCTACTGTCGCTAAATGAAATTTTTTCAGTCAATTTTACAGATGGAATTAGATTTCCATCGGTAATTTGCAACGATTTCTTCACCATCGGTAATTTTCCGCAACTAATTCATGCTTTTCTTGTAGCGAAGTTTGTGTCAGGCATGCACCACAAGCGCACCGTGCCAGACATGCACCAAACACGCACCACACGCTCACAAATGCGCACCGTATTATGGGGCATGCGTTGCACGGGCTCCTACTGCATGCGCCAGCTCTATGCTTTACTTGCTTTTGATTTGGGACTTTTAAAGAACATGCCTGATTTTAAAACCCAATATAAAATAGAACATTTAAATATATTTATGAAATTTATCTTTGTATAAAGAAAAGAAAATGTCTGCCTATCAATGAAGAGCATAAGTCACCAAACGTCTTATAAAAGATAAGAGACGACTGGACTCGATCTAAAGAACCAAAAGGATTCGATAGATGGGAGCCACTCTTTGTCTCTTCACTAGTCTTTGTTCCATAGACCGACCACTCACATTCAGAAACTTCATTTCCAGCTAGTAATGCAATGGGTTATGGTATTGGTGACCCGAAAGACAATAAATAACTAACAGGCGAAAATAAGAGAGCCAGTGTTAGTGCTTCGAGAATCCTTGGAATAGTTAAATTGTTTGTCACTTTCCTTTTAATATCAAAGCTAGTGATTGCTTTCACACTTTAATGAGACATGTAGAATCTTTTATTTTCCTTTTTCGTTTTAAAGAGTATTTAAAGTTTTTGATGTGATAATTATCATATTCTTGAAATTATTATGCCTTAATTATGACCATGTAGTGATCCACTACACATCTTTTCAATGTCAGAACATTTAATACCATTCATTGTGCTTTTTCTAGTGACTAAGCTGTTTGTAAATTCAAAGTTTCAATCTGCCATCAGATTTTTTATTTCGATTAAATTTTATCTTTATATTTATGTATATAATATATTTATATAAACAATTTTATTAAATATTATTCATACATTTTAAGATTAATTGTAAATATCCTAACAGGAAGTTCAGATCTTCTTTCCAATATTATAGTGTCTTATTGTGCCCAATAAATCTTAGTCATTTATTTATGTGAGTCCCGTATGAGTCCTGTGGATCCGTAAAATAAATAACTGAGATTTTATGAGACAGAATAAGATAGAATAAGACCTGAATTCTCTGACAAGGCTCCAGCTCCTCCAATCTTAACTACTTAGGGTATGTTTGGATGTAGGTGGAGGGATGGAAGGGAATGGAATGTAATGGCCCAAATGACTCAGGCCATTGTTTGGGAGTCTATTTTGAAACAGGATGGAATGGCAATTAATGGCTTTGGAAGTCATCCTTTGCCATCCAAAATCTAATATTTTGTGACCCCCCAGAATGGCATGGCTTGCCTTCCAACTTCTAATTTAATGACAAAAGTACCCTCAAAAAATTAATGAAATTACAACTCCAGTCCAGCAAATACCTACACGGCTACATGTTACTACATCCATTGTGTTTCTCCTTTCAACTGGCTTCTTTCATTGATGAACGTTTTTCTCCACAGCTGCTAGGGTCATCTGTCTTCGTTTCATCAGGTAAGTATCGACTATTCTTCTGTGTTCATCTTCTTGACACTTTTTGAATGTGAAGAAATCAGAAATTTTTATTGATGCTGGTGTTGTCCTCTTTGTTTATCGATGGACGCGCGCTTATTATGTGTTATGTGTTTGGGAAGTTTTGTAAATCGAAAGATGTGTGTTTTATCCTATGTTATGTGATTAGATATCCTACAATTTGAAATGCTTTTGAGTTACTAAAATAGTTTCATAGCAACTATGCATATTTTATTACAAGGGTAATTTTGGAAAAGAAAATATTACAATTCATTTCATTCCATTCATTTTTAGTATCACTTCCAAACAATTGTCTAAGGAGTCCCTCTCTTATTTTATTTAAACTTCCAAACAATATAGTGACCTATTTCATTCAATTCCATTCCATTTCATTCTATTTCATTCCATTAATTACCATTTCATCCCATCCCATCCCATCCCATCTTAAACTCCCAAACATACCCTTAATGATTTTCTTGAAGCTGATAGGCATATACCTTACCATACACCAAAATGTCTCTTCTTGCATGCAACCCAATCACATAATGAACGACACGTTAGACTCTAAGTCAGTACCAATAGGCCCCGTACCTACATATGCTAATCATGATCAATCAATCCTTCAATCAAACGACTATAATAGTATACCGGTGAAATCAATAACACGGACGGTTGATATGCAAAGACTTTCTCTCTCAACTGCCTATAAATATAGCCACTTGCCTGCTCTTCTTGCATAAGCTAACAATCATCGTCTGTTATTTTCTCTCTCTCAGAAACTTTTAAGCCTTTGAAAATGTCTTGCTGTGGAGGAAACTGTGGCTGTGGAGCCGGCTGCAAGTGCGGAAGCGGCTGTGGAGGGTAGGATTACCGGAAAACTACCCTGACCAATTCACGTTTCCTTCATCTCTATTACGCGATCGTCTTTTTCTTTTTTAATTTAGAGTTCATTTTGTTCATAAAGTTTGAATCTTTTGGCGTTTGTGCAGATGCAAGATGTTCCCTGATTTGAGCCACACCGAGAAGACCACCACCGAGAGTCTTGTTCTCGGCGTTGAACCGAAGAAGACTCACTTCGATGGAGCTGAGATGGGCGTCGCTGCCGAGAATGGAGGTTGCCCTTGTGGAGATAGCTGCAAGTGCGACCCCTGCACTTGTAAATGAGGTTGTCGGGCTGATCAGAAATGTCACTGATCCCGACAAAAATAGTTAATGTACTCGTCTGTGTCTTGTCGGTTAATAAGCTAAGTCATGGCCTGTGTGTGTTTGCAGATCTTATCAACCTAGGAGTTGTGTGACGGAGTTGGTTACTCTCCGTCACGCATGACCTATATATATATACATGGATGTAGGGGGAAAGTGAGCTCTTCACAACTTTAATGAAAAGCGCTTTCTTTGTTTGGTTTTAGACACTTGTTTGAGGTTTCGATGTTGCAGATACATTTGGATTTTATTTCCCGAGTTCAGTGTACATGACCTGTGCAATAATTTAGTTTGGTGGGGGCGACTGACTTTAGTAATTGTGATAATTGATAACTACGAATGATCGACCTCTTTACGAGGTGGTTATTGAGATAAGAGTGGTCCAGACTATAACTCTATTATATGTAGTGAAGTTCACGCTCAAAGCTTGCACAGGCGATTCAGTGATAATGCTCAACAGGAAGCGAAATTGGTGGGCCATACGTGCATTTTCTGGATTACAGACTGGTTGATGAAGATACGATTATATTGCTTTTCTTATTATTCGTATATGAACTATGAAGTATTGAGACACTGTCATTAGATTAATCATGAGATTTTAGTCTTAACAGAATCTATGGGTGTTGGTATTAGAATAGTTTAATACAACTCCACGAGGGTACAGTACAGTAGAGTACATTAGGTTTGATAATTTGATTCCAACTCGATGGATGAACTATCCAAGGGATAAACGCTACTTCATTCATCAGATACATGACAAGGGGTTGTACTTTCTTTATCAAATATACCTCTTGCGGCTTGGTTGAAGATGTTATATACCTGCAAGAATTTAGTCATCTCAGTTCATGCTGCATCTTAAATGCCTACTATCTTCTAAAACAAACGCTTGTGCTATGGCTTACTTGCTTGGTTGAGAGACCAATTTTTGCCAAATCAGGTAGCTGAAACGAGGATGAAGTAGTAATTTCAAGAGCCAAAAAGTTGAAGAACATGAAGTTGTCAAGAAGAAGAAGCTATGCTTACCGATTTCAAAGGGCTTGTTTCTCTTAGTTCAATTATGTATTCTGCAAATTTCGGTCCAATCCCCTGTACAATGATAAGCATGATCTAGAGTCGGTGAATGTGGAACACCAATTAAACTCATGATAAGGACATGTATTGGTGAAGGAATAGTGAAACAAACCTTTAGTTCCATAAGTTCCTCTCTGCCATAATGAAATCCAGCCAATGAACAAACTCAGTTCCTTTTATGAAATGAAATGACTCAAGAATGCACCACTGTTCGACAATGAATGACAAAACTTACCTATTGGCTGAATTTAAGAAGTCCACATATCCTTGCATAAGAGAGCTCTGCACATGAAGTTTGTAAAGATCAGCACAACATTTCACAGAGACATATACAGATCATTATGGATTCTAATCCTCTTACTTACCTTTAAACTACTGCTTATTACATTAAATTTGTTCAGAGGAGTGCCCGTTGTTGAGAACCTGCCATTCAGACAGGTTTTTGAAACCATTGCTGTTGGAGTCTTGAGCTCAGAGGGACACTTATGATCCGTGAGTACATTTCTATTAGTATCTACGGGAGAGAGAACTTTTCTCAAGGGACTCTCTAACGTTTTCCGCTTCTCGCTAGCTGGTGATACTTTTTCCTCCTGGTTAGACCATTGAACTGCAGAATTTGCACATGTTTAACAATCTAAAAGGATAGGAAAACTTCTTTAAGTTGATATAGAGGAAGTTCCCTTGTTGTATATGAAACAAGAAATCCCTGTAAGATGTAACAAATTGGTATATACCATGTACATGTGTCGTTGATTCTACAACAATTTCTGCAGAACTGGCACCTTCCTCTTCTGTGTTGTCTTCAGCCGCAAAATCCAGACTCTGCAAATTTAGTTATGACATTATAAATATGCTTTATATAAGCTGCAGAACTAGCTTCTTGTGATAGGGTGCTGCAAAAGACTGCTAAATGAGGAACTTACATCCAAGCAAGAATCAGTCAGACCTCCATCATCAAGGAGTATGTTTCTGAAAGGTACAGGTATCGTCCTGTATATATATGTACACAAAGTAGTCAATGAATGAGGTAAAGAGACATAAACATCAATTTATGTTTCAATTGATCTTACCTCTCTTTAATATTAGATGTGCTTCGATAGGTGTTAACCTTAGGTTTGGCAGAGCTGTGATAGTTAAGCTTCTTTGCAGAACTTTCAGGAAAAGAAGTAACAGCCTCTACTCTCTTTAGGCTCTTCGTCTTTCCTTTTGATTCAAGCCAAGCTCTCAATTTCGCTTCCATGTCCACTTTAACGTTTGGAGTCTCTACCTTTTGAGCTGAACCAATAAAATTCGAAATATGCCTTGATCTAGCAGCTAAGCTAACAGTATGAACAGATTCCTGGTAGGCTCCTGGATTCTGCAATTCAAGATGCAAATTCCGAACACATTCCAGGATAATCCTCAAAAACGATTGACACAATTTTGTGATCCTTACCAGGAAGGCAACCATCAAAGCACGACTAGTTCCTCCCAGGGAGTCCTGCAGTATACGGGTCAATTTGCTTTCCCTATATGGTACTCTTGGTTTGTTGTTGTTCAGTGCATAGATCACATTCGATAATGCAAACAAAGATTGGTTAATCTTAGCACTCTCTATCAACCTGATCCCTTCATTGCAGGTCCTCCTGTTGTCTTCATTTCCTAAATAAATTGCAGACACAAACAAGTTCTGAGAGATCAAGTATAGATTTGCATATTCAATTTATGATATATGTGAGAATTACCAGCCAGGTCTACGAGATTAAGCTTCCCAGTGACCATAGTCCCAGAACCATCACCAATAGGAGTTGAAACACTAATCACAAGAACCCCATGGCTTCTACTGGATACATCATTTAGACCTGTGTGTGCAGTCTTCCGCCTCTGAATTCCACAAGAAAACACCTCTTCAAATTCAGACAATGAACTTACTGGGACACGAGATAGTCCCTTGAGGTGGATTTGCCCATCTTTATCATCCAGAATCACAATTTCTTTTGCCTTGAGTTCTAAAAGGTCATAGCACCTGTCCAGGTATACTTCATAGTAAGAAATCTCTGCTGTGCTTCCCATCTGTTCGCACATTGACAGAATTTTTGACATGGATAGTGGCATTAGCCCCGGCAACTCATCAGTACCCTGCATTAATCAATCGACATATTTTCATCAGACACACTTCCTAAAATCACAGAAAATCCCCTTCCGTTCATGGAGTAGAAGGACGAGGTAATTAATTATACGACATAGATTAATGAGTTCGTGTTCTAGAAAACAGAAATCATCCCAGTTCATATTTCGTAAACGTTAACAAAAAGCAAAATTTTGTAGAAAAGATAGACTGGTTTAAGGTGAGAAACTCGAATTTGCCTGAAATCCACTTGAAAGTTTTCGTTTCTTCTCCTTAGATTTCTCAGCAATCCACAACTTAGTATGAGATACTATTGTGAAAATTGGTCCTATACCTGCATGGTATATGTCTTTCCACTTCCAGTTGCGCCATAAGCAAACACCGTAGCGTTCCAACCTCGAAATATGCCAGGAACTAAAGGGCTAACTTCCCTCTGAAAAATCAGATTAACGTTGTTGGCGTCTTGCCCGAAGAACGAGTCCAACTGATAACACTCGTTTCGGCTAAACAGACAACAAGTCAAGAAACCATGATCAAGGAGGAGACGACCAACGACAAGAAAAATGGTCAAGATTGGAACTGAAAGAAAAGGGCTAACCTGGTGTCAGGGTCTTTAAGAAGAACGGTAACTTCGTCTCTAGACTCACAATCTCGTTCAAGAACAGAAACACACGAGATGGGGAAGCCATCATTTGCAGAGATTTCCTGGGGCAGAAAAGGGCGTATCCTTATAACAACTCTAATCTTGTTGGTTGATTCACGGAGTTTCCCAGGAGCAGAATATTTCAGAGAAGACTTGGGGGTCTTCAACGAACTGGTTTGGACTTCCATGGAAAGAAAAGATTCGAAATTTAGAAGGAGAAGATAGTGGATTTGAGAGAGAGAAAAAGATCTGTTCGAGGAGAAAAGAGAAACACATAAAATAAAACTGGAGTCGTAGTACGACTGTAAGAGAATTTAAACGGATTTGACCGTTGAGAGACGTTAGGTTCGTTATTTCAAAAATTTTTGGAGTTTGGGCTCTTATGTTTGGATTGGCCCATGAACTATCCTCGATATAGTGGAGCTCACTGAAGTCGCTTTCCTTGCTTTCTCAAGTAATAATTCCTAAATATTTAATTAATTGAATTGAGTTTAAATTTTATGTCAAATTATAATGTTAATAATATTTAATTTATTTATATATTGTTCAGACATATAGATATTTGTTATTAAAAATTACAAAAACTAATCGTTTAAAATTTTTGAATTTTTAAAAAATAAATTAAATTATAAAAAACCTATAATACATTATAGTATATAGTGATCTTGCTTCCTAGGAGATGGTCAAGTTGATGAAGTGGGAGGCAAAGAGCTAAAAGGTCTTGTATTTAAATCCTCCTGCTTACATTTTCTTGATCGAGCCTATCGTACAGGATTTATTTGATGTGAAATATCCAATTGACGTGATTTGCAAGCTGTTGCGTCAATCTAACCTAGTGCTCATCCAAATAATAGCGAGTATAAATTTTTCTGTTAAAAAAAAAAAGAGATAAGTAAGGCTTTATACCGCTGTTGAAGTTTCGAATGCATCCTATTCCGAAATCATTACTCGTTATTCTTATTTTTTGGTTAATAGGTAGAAAATATATATAAAAAAATATTTTGCATTTGTTATAACCAGCATAATAAAAATTAATTAATTTCCTTAATACTCCATAAGATATTTTATAAAATATATTTTATAAGATTTTAATTACTTCATGATTTAAATTTACATTTTTTATTTAACTCAATTTGGGTTTATATAAGTTTTTTTTCAAACAAGAATTTGGGTTTATATAAGTTTTTTACTAAATTAGTTTTAAGTACTAGTCTAAACCACTCGATTTAATTTTTCAATTAAGCTTATTCATTAACTAAATACTTCGTGAATTCTTGGATCAAAAAGAACTAAATACTTCGTGAATTCTTGGATCAAAAAGTCTACTCTTTCATACAAAGAATTTTGATATATGATTAAAAAATTCAACAAGTTCATTTAAAAAAAAAGCTGAACCGGTTTAATTAGGTTAGCAATAGAAATCTTGAATCGTATAATTTTTCGGTTCGATTTTTAATTTTTTGGTTTGATTTACTTAAATAAATCTTTTTGTTAAAATCGATTAGTTTATTAATCAATCGGTTAATTTTTATAAATTAATAATTTCTTATGAATTAAAATAAATAAATAAATTTTATTTAATAATTTTCTTTTTCAATTAAAAATTTAAATTCTTTAATAGTTAGAACAAACTTTTTAATTATTTTTTAAATTTTAAATTTTTATTTAAAGTTTAAGCGAATTTACGATAGTTTTACATCGGTTAAATATTTTAAACCTTTTTTTAGGGTTTAATTTTCCGACTGTTTTTATAACATTTCTATGCATCAATGTTTGGTAAATTAATTAATTTTTATTATATAATAAAAATTCCATAATCCCAACAATTAACTAGATTAAGATTAAGGTCAACCCAATGGTCCAAGAACATTCGGTTCAGTGACGATAGGTGCTCCACTTCTTCAAACTAAAACTAAATCCATAAGAATGCAGCCGTCACCGTTACTCCCCGTTACACGACCCGGTTCACAAAAGCCTCACCAAATGACCAAAACGCGAAAGAGCGCCAGAAAGTAGAAACTCTTAGTAACGGCAGTTAACGGAGACGGAGGTGCGAATGTATTCGTTACATATGAATCGATCTTCTCTCTCACTCTTCAAATTATATATTCTCTACCATCTCTCTCTCTGTTTCAACGGGAGTGGATTTTTGAAGCTAAAGCACTTGGCTTTCGTGTGTTAATCTCAGAAAAGCCCTTTGTTTTATCTTTATAGGCTCAAAAGGGTCTGTGTTTGTGTCCTTTTCTTAATGAGCTCCACTCCAATTCCCGCCATTTCTATACAAGCAGTGGTTAGTTTCTAATGAGTTTCATATGTAGAAGGCTATGGTTTTCGGAGAGAAACTTGTATCACTCTTATGCTTGTTCTCTGTTTGACATTGATTTGGTCATGGAACCTCTCACTTCTTGAGTCTTAAGTAGCTCTGATTGGATAAAAGTTCCAGCTTTCTTGATCATATACTTAGAATTATATGTCGTTTTCTGATTTTCTCGGTTTCTTTCGATCCAGTTATTGATTTTGAGATCTGGGTTTTGCTCCTTTTTTGCTGGAATGTTTAGGAATTGATATGTATGCCACGAGTTGGGGGTTTAGGGTTACAACGGTCACTTATTCGTTTGATTTTGTTGTTGGATTTGTTTGATTTAGTTATGCTTCCCTTGTTGATTAGGATTTTGGGTTTTGAGATGATTGCAGAAGGAGATGAATGTGCTGAAGGTAGAGGAGTTTTGCCTTGAAAATAAGCAATCGTTGGCTGCCTCAAGCTCTTCTCTCTCCGAAGGTATTAGCAGCGCAATCATCAAGTCTCCACGAGTATGTAGTACAGCCACAGCGTCGCCAACTCATAGGTTGCCAGCAGCTTACTTGTTTTCGCGCTTTTAACAGTTATTTCCGTTCTAGATATACCTTTATTCTGTTTCTGGTTGGGCATTTAGAGAGCTTGTATTGGATTTTGAGGCATATCCATAAGCTTGCCTCTTATTTGATTTGTTTACTGATAATATCCGATTGGATTGTGCAGGAGAACTACTGGACCAATCAGGCGCACAAAAGGTGGCTGGACTCCGGAGGAAGTTAGTGGTCTTTTACCTGATTTTGAATATATGCCCGTCACTTACTGTCTCATTGACTTGGAATTTGTTCACCTCATTCTCAACTCTGTTGTTCTGGGGTAGATTTGTTGTTAATAATTCTCATGTCTGCCCTTCAGATTAAAGTCTACGTCTTTCATGAGTATCTAGACTAGAAATGACTTGATAATTCTTTTTATGTAAACTGGCCTTTTTCTATAGCATGTACTTATGCCAGCTGTTGTCATTGGCCATTGTTTCCTGCCATTAATCTGTTTCTTTGTTGCTAAAAATCTCTTTTACTTCATCACAGGATGAGAAGTTAAGAAAAGCGGTTGCAGCATTTAAGGGGAAGAGCTGGAAAAGAATAGGTTTCTCTCTTACCTCAAAAACACATTTGCTACTAGTTTGTAACCCTGCCTTAGTTGTGGGACATGGAGATCGATATTCTGAAAATTTTAGTTCTGATATGATTTTTCCTTTGAGTGATACAAAGGCCATTCATGACAGTGAACAAGTCTGTCCTGCTTAAGTGCTTCTTGTTAGATGTTGGGATTAATTCACTTCATATGGAGTGCTGATTATGACATTCAATGATATTTATTAAGGTGTAGATTCAGTGGATACAGAAAGTATGGTGAATATTTAGGCCATTTCTCTCCTTAGGATTGACTTCTTTCATTATTTGTGCTATGGAAATTGATGATATTTTTAAAAATGTGCAGCCATGTCTCTGTTTATAAGCTTAATTAGGAACATAATCAAATTAACAGCAACACTTCTTTCTTGCAGGCTTAGGAACATAAAAGTATTTTTGGTTATATTCCATCTGGGAGATTTATTCTGTTTTTATCTTAAATAAGAAAAGGATCTTGCATCTTCATCTTATGTCAACATGGAAGATGCATATTGTTTAAGCAGCTTAATACTAATTTCAATTTACATGGCTTTGCTTGTAAGAATATTGTCCTAATTTATTTGGTCAATCTTAGATTTATGTTTTATTATGTAGCGGAATATTTTCCTGACCGATCAGAAGTGCAATGTCTGCATCGATGGCAGAAGGTTCTCAATCCTGAACTTGTTAAAGGACCCTGGACTCAAGAGGTTGGTGCTTTGTCCCACCGCTTTGACATGATATTCTATTTTATTTGATGTGTTTCAAATTAAAAACTATGTTTTTTGTAATCTTCAGGAGGATGATAAAATTATTGGACTAGTTTCAAAGTATGGACCCACAAAATGGTCTGCTATTGCAAGGTCTTTACCTGGTCGCATAGGGAAACAATGCCGAGAAAGGTAACCAAATAAATATGAACATTATCCTTCATCTGCTTAAGTGGTCCGATTCTTGAAATGTTAAAAATTTTGTGGAGCTAACAATCCTTCTACCTTTGTAGGTGGCACAATCATTTGAATCCAGATATACGGAAAGATGCTTGGACGTTGGAGGAGGAATTGTTACTCATGAATGCTCATCAGACACATGGAAATAAATGGGCTGAAATAGCTAAGGTTTTACCTGGAAGGTACTAATTTTTCTTTAGGGAATTTAGTTTCTGAAGTGACTTATCATTGAGATTTCCACTTTACAAGACTTGTTGCTTTTTCCTCAAAAATAAAATCCGAATTTAACTGAATTTTTGTTATATAGGACTGACAACTCCATAAAGAATCACTGGAATAGTTCCTTGAAAAAAAAATTGAACTTCTATCTGGCTTCTGGAAAACTTCCTCCTGTTCCTAAAAATCTTATTCAGAATGGTCCAAAATTTGTGAATAAACCTGCCTTGATGGAAACAACTAGGGAGCCATATTCTGCTGCTGCACAAACTTCATCAGGAACTACTGATGTTTATAAGCTGGAAACTGATGGCAAAGATTTAGATATGGCAGCTTCGTCAAGTGGACTTCCAAATGAGTCTACTGATTCTGAAGGTATTGAATGTAAACCTTGGCCATCTCATGTCGCTACTTGCTACCGCCAACTGGAATTGCCGGAAAAATGTCAAAATGGTGAAAGGAATTATGAGATTGGCGAAGGCAAAGTTAAGTCTCAACTGCAATTTGAGACTCCACCTTATGGTTCACTATACTATGAGCTACCACAAATAGAAACTTGTGTTCCACCAGAGTTGGATCATTTAAATAGACATCATCCTCAACAGGAGTACAATTCTAGCCCAGCTTCATCTCCTCTCAATTTCTCTACTCCACCTAGTACAGAAAGTAGCAGTTTAAGTGTACAAAGCCCGGAATCTGTATTACGATTAGCAGCTAAGAGCTATCTCAACACTCCGTCCATATTTCGGAAGAGAAAGACCGTATCTCAAGTGTCTGTTCTTCCTGGTAACATTGAAAAAGTCTGTAAACAAATGGTTGACAACACTTTACATTTTTCTGATGAAAATGCAAGGTTCCAGATTGCTTCGACTGGATTTCAAGATGAAAGTTCTGATGAGGCTTGTCAGGATGATGACTCCATGATTCCTAATGGCAAGGCATTTAACGCATCTCCTCCTTATCAGTTAAGATCCAAAAGAACTTCCATATTTGTGGAGAGGCAACTTTCTTTTACTTTTGACAAAGAGAAGCACTAAGTAACAAACCAGAAAGGACATCTTTGTAAGGATACACTCCTCGTGCCCATGATTGTTCAGTTTCAGCAAAGATGGGGGTTGGCTTAGTTTACAACCAGTAAGTTATAACTTTACCAGCAATTTTAGCCGTTATAAATTATAATTTTCCTTCCCATTTCTCTTCAAAGTGTTGATTTTGCATTTTCTCATACTTTGATGTTCCTTTTTAGTTATTATGGAGATGTAAATGACGTACGCGTTGGTTTTCTATTGGCAATATTTTGCATTAGGAAGTATACACATCGAACACTCAGGCTTCGTGTTTTTGATAAAAGAGTCAAAGTTTGATCGATTCCAGCTTAATTTGTTGATTATGAGTAATATTTAAAAAATTGGACCGTAAGTTAAGCCGGTAAAACAAAAGATTTAATATTTAAAGATTCAACCGTTATTAGATCGTCTTAAAATCAGCTTAATATTGAATAAAATTAAAGAATTTAAACAGAAAAATTGACACAACTTTCTTTCTTGAATTTCTTAACACTAATTCTATACATTGCTTGTATGCTAAGAAATCAACTAAACTGTTTTTCTGGATTTTTGAGGCATTACTTCTACAAATATCCATCATGTCTTTTCTGTAAAATTCACCATCAAAAACTATTTATCTTGAAAAACTCAATGCTCTTCATTATTAAACTACCAAACACTTAATGGGTTCAATGATGGAACCTGTCTAGCACCACCTAAAACTATTCAATCCTTCACCAATCCCTCTCAACCAGTTTCGAATCCTGCCTATGAAGAGTGGTTTAGCAAAGATCATATGCTTCTTTCATGGCTTCTATCTTCTCTCCCTAAGGAAGTTTTTCCCTATATCATCGGTCTTGATTCCTCTTCTACTGTTTGGCAAGCCTTAACTCACACGTTTGGAGCAGTCCCCCAAAACAGGCAATTACAACTCAACATTGAGTTACAAGAACTCAAGAAAAACGATTTATTTGTTTTTGAATATCTTCACAAAGCCAAAAGTCTCTCTGATCAATTGAGTTTTGCGGGAAGAACACTCACAACAACAAAGTTCAATGCTATTGTCTATCGTAACATTGGTAATGAATATCATGGCATCATCACCACCCTCAACCTTCGACCTGACCCTGTTCCATTTCATGAGTTATTTGGCCATTTGGTTGCCCATGAAGTTCTTGTCAACAATTTACACGAAATTCCATCTGCTAATGCTGCAACTAAATCAATCTCTGCTCCTGTATCAGGTCACTCTGCTCCTGCATCGAGTCACTATTATTCCACCACCATCCACTCCACAGAGGTCTCCTTCTCACTCTCATTCCAGGCTTTAATTTCCAGAGGCCCTTGCTAGATTTGTGAACTGTGTAATCATACGGCAGATAGGTGCAGGCGTCGTTATGCTCCTCCTCAATGCTCAAGCAAATCAAATCTCTTATAGTGGCTTTGATCCATCTCCACCTCCATATCCTGCTGCTTCATCTCAACCACTTCCTTGTTTCCAGACACGACAACTAACTACCATGTTACTCCAGACGTCTGCACTCTTTAGATTCCGCAAGAATACTCTGGTAATGACCAACTCCATGTAGGTAATGGCCAAGGGCTTCCAATTGTTCACGCTAGTAATCAGGAGCGGATCCAGAAATTATTTTAAGTGGGGGCAAAATATTTAAAGTACTTTTATATTAATGAAATTTTTTTAATTTTAATTATTATTTTTAATTTTAATTTCATTAAAAAATAAAATTTTACCCCATTAATTTAATTGGTGACAATAATAATAATTATTATTATAGATATATTAAGATATCAAATAAAAAATAAAATCTGAGCCCATCTATTTTTATTCATAAGGGCATCTAAGATATTTCTTTTATCCCTGATATCACTAGTGCTAGATGGTTTGTACTGTTTTTATTCATTTTTACGACTTTATATGCTACAATTTTTCGTTTACAATGAGAAATCTTATCTTGCGTCTTCGTTAAAAGTTTAAAAGAATGTAAAGATTAAAATTGTACCAACTCTATTACAACTTACAAGAACCCATCTCTAAATCATACGTACTACACATTCTTTCAAAGAAAAGATGTGGGAATTTACCTATTAACACTAGAACGGGGTAAGGCCTGTGGAGGAATCTTTTTCTCAATTGCGTTCAATATAGATTATTGTTTTACGCTTTGGGCGTGGTAGTCCTTATGGAGTTAGGGAAAGAAAAGCCAAAAGGTCAAAAAGTAGTGTGCTGAAGAACCCAAAAGGGAAAAAAAATCTGAATACAAAAAATCAATGAAGCATGTAGTTTTTATCTCTCTTTTTGTAGGCTTTCATTTAAAAAAGTCATTGGCTCAAATAATATTAATTTTAATAAAAATAGATAGACTCAGATTTAATTTTTTATTTGATATCTTAATATATCTATAATTTTTATTATTTTTTGTCATCAATTAAATTAATAAGAGTAAAATTTTAATTTTTTATGAAATTAAAATTTAAAATAATAATTTTAAATTTAAAAATTTTTAGAAGCAGGGGAGCAGCGGGGGCACGACACCAAAGAAACATTTTGCTAATTTTGGCTAAAACAATAGAGGGAAGGGATGTCCCTAGTCATGGGCGGAGCAAGTGGGGGAGCAGTGGGGGCAAGTGCCCCCACTTACCCCCACTGTGGCTCCGCCCATGATTGTGGACCAATAGTTAATTTCCATCAGCATTAATTCAAGATCTTATAAATTTTGCGAATTTCTCGTGCCTTTCTTTTCTTATTCTTCTTTAGATTCTATTATTGCACATAAGAATTTTTAGAAAGTAATATATAATAAGGTTGTTGCAACAAGTGGTTGAGTTTCTAGTAAGGGCTAAGAATTTTTTTACCTGGTATACTTATAAGTTGTTTAAATGTGGTTATAAGAAACATAAGTATGCATGGAAAATAGATTATTTTCAATATAATTTAGTGTGGGCAACTCCAAATTGTACAAAGGGTATCTATGTTGGAGAAGAAATAAATACATGGGAATTTTGGTGAAATATGATTGTCTTCCATAACTCTTTTTTCCGTTAACTATTGGCATTACAATCAGAAATGATAACTTTATAATTGCTAAGCGACTAACCTCCTAGAAAAAAAATAAAGCAAATATAAATAATGATTTTTTTTTATTTTTTTTGCACATAAAGACAATTACAACAACAATAAAACTAATAACTCAGTGAAAGTTTTGCTGAGGTTTGGAGAGGTTCAGTAGTATGCAGTCTTAACCTTAATTGATAGAGAGGTTGTTTCCAATATATAGACGCATAAAGACAACTGATATTGCAAATAAAATAATATGTTAACAATATGGGAGAACTTGGGTAATTAAATTTGCCTAATTTCTTGTTTGTCATTACACAAACCAATATTTTATCATAATCTTCTGTTGTCTATTGAAATATACAAATTTAGATAATGAAAATATTAAGAAGCCAAATCTTATACTAATCAAACACATCTTGATCCTTCTTCTAGATTTTCGTTAACACCAATCTGAACATAGTCTCTAACTATACTTCTTGGGTGATTTAGAGCCCGTCGTAACTTGTACAGAAGATTAAAAATTAACAAACGTTTTGGGTTGTGGTTCCATGGAGCTTGGTGCAAGTGTTTATGTAGCTCTTGGAGAAGCGCATTATCATTCAAAAACAGATAACTGCATGACCGGAATGAAAACTTAGGATCTTTTTTTGCAATTGGAGAGCACAAGCAAGAGCTTCTGCACCTCATGATTTGAACTGCCAACGGTTTACCTCGCCAGGACCAGCAGTGAAGACGTATATCAGATTGATTGCTGAGAATCCAGCCTCTATGATCGTAGCTGCCTCGTCTGGTGGCATATCAAGATGGCAAGCTGAAAGCAAGAATTGTTTCACCAAAACTTGTTCTCAATGCCAAATACACAATGGCACATGCTGAGCTTGCGAAGAAGGACTTGAGACACCCATGTTCAACTCTAACGTGTGCTGCAAGTGGTATGGTTGCCCTCCATCAACAGTGTGTTGATTGGTGATAGGGAACTTAGATAAAAATGTAGAGAGTAACTACGGATTTGAACAATTGGAAATAAAACCGCAGAAACAAAGCAATCCTAAGAAGACTTTAATTAACAAAGAAATTAAGAAGCACGGACACGCGACACGCGATACGACACGGACACGGGGGTACACCAACTTCTAAACTTTAGTGGACACGGACATGACATATATATATATATATATTATAAAATTTAGAATTAAGACAAAAAATAGAATTCATAATATGATATATGTTAATTGATGTGTTAACGTTTCAAGAATTTCAATATCTTGATAGTTCATACATATTTTGTACTTTATAAGCTCCTCTAAAAAAAATGGAGCATATATATGCACTCTTCATGGGTGTCCGCGTCAAACATGTATCCGACACAGACACGTGCGTATTTGACACGACTCTATTTTGCCGTGTCCGTGCTTCTTAGCACCAAAAAAAAAATAGTATGTCAAGTGAAATGATAGAATATATCAGAGGTAGGATATGGTGTATAGGATGTTCATGCGACGAGGAAGAATAAGGATATTAAGAAATTTTGATAAAAATTAGAACTGATAAAATATGATCAGTCTTAATAAAAATAGTTATGAAAATAAAATTATATTAAATAAGCATAAAATTATTAAAATATAATTTTTAATTTTATTATTTTTAAATACATAAAAAAGTAAAAAGTATGTGAAAAATTAAATATCTAAAAGCAGCACTCAAATACTTTGAAGGTCTTAAAAGATCTCACGAGCAAGTTGGATCACTCATTAAAAGGCAATTATATTCAAATTTATATGCTGAAGAAATCTTGTTCGTTAAAAGTTTTTTAAAAATTAAAAATTACTTGAGTTTAAGGATTTATCCTAATAATTTGGACTTTTAAGATCTTTTAATTAAGTTCTAGAATACTTATAACAATAGCCTAATGTTATGCTAGATTATATGAAAGGAGTAAAAATTAAATATATATAAAAGAATACAATGTAATGCGAATTACATAAGGTATGTTAATAATAATTAAATTAATACAAGTCACAATATTAAATTAAAAATACAAATTTAAAGAATTAAAAAGGAAATTAATGATGTAATGCAATTGTAATTTCATTAAATAGCTCATCACAAACTATAGCATAGACATTGGAAATGGTATTTCATTCATTTATAATATAATAAAATATAATATGTAGAATTAAGTTATAAATAACACCATTCAATTTAAAGAATGTCTTAAATTTGTGTTATATATACCTTTTTTAAAAGATAAAAAATTTAAGAGTAGGATATATATTTATAAAAAATAATGTTTAATTTTTAAAATATTAATAAGTGTATTGATTTTCTAATGGTACATGAGGGAAGGGATAAGTTGTGTTTATTTTTTCTTATTTGTAAATTAATTAATAAATTATCTAATACAATAAATGATTATTACAGATTCACTTGTGACATTACAAAGAAATCATAATAATAAATAAAAGAAAGTATTGAAAGAGTGACAAATTCGATTTATATCGATTCAACCAAATAACCATTGGTCTAAGTTCACTATCCAAACTCCACGTAAAAATTTACCATCTTTTTCTTTCAATGGGTGAAGAACAACTCTCCATATAACATCTTTTTTACAACAGACAAAAAGGAACATTATTAATCTTTTTTCTTTCCTATACATGAAAAATAATCCCTTGCAAATCTTATTTAAGGTAAAGAGTAGTTCTCACAAAGTGTATCTTATCAAATTATCCATGTGCTATATGTATACAATTGAAAACTCCTTTTATTCACACCAATGACTAATGACTTCAGTATGTATTATATAACACACATATGTAATCTCTAGCCTATTAAGGCTTTTAATAAATATCTAGTATGCATAACTAACTTTCTACAACTCATATCAGATATGTTTATACTAAAAAAACCTAAAAATTCATTATAAATAAAAATTAACCATCAATAGCTAATAACAGTGACATTGGTCATCCAAAATGGCACATTAGACATACTAGTTAACCAATATATCAATCCATCTACCATACAAACTCATGGTATATAATTGTTCACATATTCTGATACATTAGTCGAGCAAGCTTAAAAAATGTGTCGATCAATGTCTCTAGAGACATCACATTAGTTGACCACACCTACACATTGGTCAACTAGTGTGTCTAAAATAGTATATTAGTCACTCATTTTTACTCATTGGTCAACCAATGTGTCTAAAAAGATGTTTTTAAAGATTTTTCAAGTTCTTTCAAGTATGAATCTATATTCTAATTTTTGCTAAAACTTGAACTAAAATCATTTTAAATATTCTCCAAAGAGTATTTTAAAGATCATGATTTCTAATCAAAACAAATTTTTATTATGAAAGTTATTATTCCCTAATGGTACCCTTAAGGAGGGGGTGAATTAGTTATTTATAAAATTAAATAAAATTTTCTAATCAATGTACTCAATTAGCAACAATCAATATAAATAAAGATGAAGAAATAACTTAACATAAATCATTTAAAAAATTGAACAAAAATTTAAAGAGATTAGGAAAGAGAGAATACAAACCAATTTATGGTGACTCAACAAATAACCCTTACGTACATCTACTCTCGATAGTCTATTTAGAATTTTACTATAGTTCTTCTTCTAAGGTGAAGAATAACCTTTGTAACTCGACAAAGAAGAACCTTATGCAATCGTTTTTCAAGATAAAGAAGAACCTTAATATCACTTAAAACACCCCCAAATACAAGAAACAAGAACCTCAGCGAAAGCTTACAACTCAAAGTTGTTCACTTTATCACTTTGATAATATTAAAAAAGGCTTACTCACTAAAAATAAGATAATGAATGCTTAAATGATTGGAAAACACTTAGAGATATATGTAAAAGACACCCAAACACTTCTTAATTTAAGAATCAATGAGAAAACATGTATTTATATTGATTTGGGACCCTTACTAGCTGTTGGAACCAAAAAGTAGTTGTTACAATGGCTAGTTGCAGAGTTGGTTGACTAGTGTAGCATATTGGTCGACTAATATGTATTGAATGAATAAATTTACTAGTTGTTAAGACATTGGCTGATCACTAGGATATATTAGTCAACTAATGTGTCCTTTAGAGGTATATTGGTTGACTGCAAAACTATATTGGTCAACCGATACTCAACAAACACTCATTTTATAATTTTAACCTACGTTAGTAGACTACTAAGTCATATTACTCGACTAATGTGCATTTAGTTCTCAAAGTTTGCTATCCTTTACACATTTTTCAACCACTTACCATATTAGTCAACTAATGTGTCCTTTAGAAGGACATAGGTCCACCATATCACCGTATTAGTTGATCAATTTGTCAACAAACTCACTTGTTATATATTTAACTTACATTGGTTGACCACTAACCTATATTGGTCGACTGATCTCCCTAAAAATTTGATTTTAACAATTTTAAATGCTCAAACTTGATTTGTTTAATAAAATTAAAACAACAAAAAATTCTAAAATATACCTAAGGAGTGTTTAAAACATTAAGAGGCTTTTATCTAAAAAATAAAAGACTTAACACCTTTTGATGAATGAAAAGACTAATGCATTAAACTTATATGAAACATATATACATGACAAACCTTTAAGATCTTTAAAGTGATTAATGAGATTACAATTAATATTAAAAAATATAAAGTGACCTTTATGTACTTTGATTTTATTTTATTTTTTACTTAATTTCACTTTATTGGTCACAAACTTTAACTTCATGAACTATCTTCTTAAGTTTATGACTACATCTTGTTCTTATGTTGCTTCTCATCAAAATAATAAACTAATAATAAGTATGTCTTTTTATCATCAAAATGTTGATTGGAACCTCCCTCGATTCAACAAAAGGATTTATGTATTATATCCTATAAGCATATAATTATATAATAATTGAGCCCTTAATTCATTAAAATAACTAAGATAAGGTTATAAGGGGGATTTATAATGAGTTAGTTAAGTTTTGATATGCTTAATTCCTTTTGTTCTTTTTTTCACTTGAATAGTATATATGCTCCATTTTGCTTATTTTTTCTCCATTTATTGTTGTTAATTTATTCAATTAACTCCTTTGCTCACTTTTTTCTTATACTAAACTTCATCATTTACATATTGATTAATTCTATTATAATTTAGTTACTAATATCACCAACTTCACTAAAAGGAATATGTTTAATTATCATCAAAACTATAGGGTTAAGACTTCATTAGTTAATAATCTCTCCCTTTGTGATGATAAAATATTTAATGATATTAAAGAAAATAACTGATATTGAATAAACTTTCCTTATATTAAAGTAATACATAATGTATGTTGCTTCTTAATTAATGAATCATGAATGATTGCATTTTAATTAATTGTTGGAGATCCCATTGATATTTCTCATTTGATATGTACAAAGGTGACACCAATTATTGGTATTTGGAGCCATTTGATGTTGACCTACAGGGTAAAAAAAATCAAATTATACTAGGTACCCACATAAACTTAGATCTTTAAGAGTTAGTTATTAAATCAATTTCAACCCATAATCTTTTAGGTATAAATATTATCTTAAAAAGCAATTTCTATGTATATTTTCATAATCGCCATAAAAATGGCTTCTTATTTGATGATAATTGAAAGTGTTAGTGTCATACGAGAAAGACTCACAAATTGTTGCTTATATACAATTTAGGTCTTAATTGGAAATGTCTAAGGTATGAAGCTCTCTTCTGGATATCTAGGGAACTAGGAGCTTTCCTTGCGTAATGGTAAGGCCCTAAAAAAGATTTAGCATGTGGTATGCTCTTTTTTTGAAAATATGATCTATGATGAATTTGAGAAAATGTCATGCTTCTTTGTTTCTCACAGGACATATTATTATAATAAACTTGTTTCATGTTATTTTGAAGATAAAGAGAAATTTACGAATAAGAAGAATATTAAATACACTTTTAGTGTGATTTTGCCTGAAATTTATGTCTATTTTTGTATTGTGAACCATTTTTCTAAGTTTAAAATGTGAATCATATATGAAAGTATGAAATTTCTTTTTACCTTGAGACCTAGCAGATGATGCATGAGTATTAAAGTTTTTATTCAAAATTGAATGTTATACACTCATTAGACGAGAAAAAAATGAATATACGGTACATTTCCATAAGTATACCAAATTCTATACCTATCATTTGAGCATTTTTTTAGCTCCAAGTATGCTATTTAATTTTTTACCATGCTTAGTGAATCTAGATAATGATTCTTTAACGACATTGATCTCTTTGTTCAATGTCTTATTCTCATGTAATAATTAATGCTTATGTTCATTGACAATAACCATACTTTTAGGTTCTATTATGTATACATTACATTTTAGTTTCTCATTTCTCATTCATGCATGCATATAAGAGTTTTAATATATCTTTATACTTGAAAGATAATTTCTTCCTTTTCAACCTTATGATCTTTAGGCAATGAACTAACTCAATCGTATGAATATATCATCATCACAATCATCATTATCATCGTAAGAATTTATGGAAGAGGGTACCTCATTATTATTAACCATGAAGAACATAATTGTCACCATAATTTTAGATTGCTCACTTTCTGAACTAGTAGCAGCATCTCATATGGCCTTAAGTGCTTGCTTGCTTCTTCTTCTTTTTTCACCAATTGTTTGTTCCTCTTCTTCTTTAAGAATTATTAAATCTCTTTGTGATGCACTTTATATAAACCTCATCATTGTCCCTAATTAAGGTCTCCTTATCATCAATTTTCTCATTCTTAGAGACTTTAAATGCTATATGTCTCCTTATTAAAGCCACTTCCTACGTATGCAATTCATTCATCTTCATCTGATAGGTGAAAAGTGATGTACCTAGCTCTTCTAATGGTAAGATGCTCAAATCTTTCGCCTTCTCATATGGCTACCATTTTTTCCTTATAACCCTTTGATAAAGACCTCACAATTTTTTCACCAATTCAAGATTATTATGTCCTTTTAAGACTTTTAAACGCAATAATGATATAAATGAAGTGAGCATACATGTTATAAATTGATTCATTAAGTTTCATATATAATAACTCAAATTGATGCATATATTTGCTCATTATACTCTTTTTCATTTAGGTAGTGCTTTCATTCATTATTTTAATATTATATCATATCTTTTGAGTCATTTCTCACATAGATACTCTATTGAATTTAGTATTCTTACTCAATATACAAAATAAAATATGTATGACCTTATTATTCAATGTAATTAGTATCCTATCTTTATTAGCCCACTAACTTCTATTTTTTGGTACCTTAGTTTTTTCTTTATCTCTCATTAGGGATTTCATTAGGATATAAGGTTCATTCTCTACAACTTCCCAATCATCAATCTCTTTAGCTATAAGGAAGTATTTCATATTAGTTTTTCAATAAAGATAATTTCCTCTATCAAAGAATTTTGGTCTATATGTGCTTTGACTTTTTAGTTAATAAAGTTAATCAAATTATGCCATAGGATCTTTTCTGAAATTTTGCTAAAAATTATCTGGAATCAATGAGATCCACTTTGAAACCAATTAATCATCCCTGAATGACACACAAGATGGGGATAAATTATGTGTTCATGTTTAACCTATTTGTAAACTAATAATGAATTTCCCTTTTTTAACAAATGTTTGTGATTGGTTTACATATAATAATCATAAAGAAACCATAATGATACATAAAAAAAGAGTAGAGAAAGAGAGATAAAACTAATTTATAGTAGTTCGATTAAACAACTCTTGGCATACTTCCACTCCCTAAGCTTTATTTTGAAATCTACTATCTTTTTCTTTCAATGGGTGAAGAACAATCCTCAATGCACCATTTTTTTTTATCATGAGTGAAAAGGAAAACTTAAAATCATCTTGCTTTTCCATGTGTGAAGAATAACACTTTTCAAAACTTGTCTAAGATAAAGAGTAACTCTCACAAAGTGTATCACAATAAAATTTCCCAACTATAATAAGTAAACAACTTGAAAGCTTCTTCCCTTGCTCACAAAAATAAACAGTGACTCAATTTGTGTTATGTAATGCACATGTACACTTTATAGTCTCTTAAGACTCTTAGCAACTCTCTAGTATATCTAACTAACTTTCACAACTCATATGAGGTTTGTTCGTACTCAAAATAAACTTAAAGTGTTGTTGAAAATAAAAATTATATATTATAACAACTAGTATAGTGATATTGATTGATTAATTTGGTGCATTGGTTGATCAATATGCCATATAGGACAATTAATGTATCGATCAATATGACACATAAACTTACGATACTTATTTTCACTTCTTTTGATATTTTAGTTAATCACACTTAGACATTGATCGACCATTGTCTCCAAAAATAATATATTAATTGACGAAATCTATATATTGGTTCGATAAATGTGTTTGAAACTATACATTAGTCAGCCATACCTATTTAGTGGCTGACCAAAATATATTTTCAAAGAATTTTCAAGTTCACTCAAAGATGAATCTATATTTCTTTGACTAAAATTCTATCTAAAATCATTTTAAATGTTTCCCAAAGAGCATTTTAAAGAGTTTTCTTTCAAATCTAAACAAAATCTCCCTTGATTATGAAAGGATTGGTATTATATCCTATATGCAAATGATCATGTAATGATTGAGTTTCTAATTCATTGTAATCACTAAAATAAGGTTACAAGAAGGATTTATCATGATTTGATTAAGTCTTGATATTTTTTAATCCTTTTTGTTCTTGGTTCTTTACTTAAATTGTAATTATGCTCCCCCTTACTCATTTTCTCCACCAATTAACTGTTCAATTTATTCAATTGACTCATTTGCTTCCTTTGTTCTTCTTTTACACTTTTATCATTCACATATTACTCAACTCTATTATAATAAAACTACTATCCCACCAAAATTAAATTTAGTAATAGCAATATATTTTATTATCATCAAATTTATAGGGTAAGACCTCATTTGGTCAACAAAATGAATTGGATTTTATAATTTTTTAATAAAAATTGTTATATAATTAACGGTTAAATAGGTAGTGGAGTCTATATAACTTACTCTAACCTAACTTTAACAGCGAATTATATATATGTTAAAATTTTTTAATTGAAACTTAGTAAAGACTCATTTTTAGTATTTCTACCACCATAAAGTCTTGCTAAGTAATTTAGAGTAATGTATTTATTTTTTAAAGCGAGTAAGAGTATTAATTTATTTTTATATCTTTTACCTCAAATTTCTATATAGACAAAGGGCCAACTATAAGACAAAGCTGATAAAAAGAAAACATAGGAATAACGTTTTCTTTTTAATATAATTTTATTTTCACTCTAAACGATTACAATTATCCGGGAGAGCGAGAAGGTAAAAACAGGATAAAAAGCCATATCACAACACTCTGTCAAGAGCAAGTTGCCATAAGAGTCAAGCAATACATAGTAATAATAACGCCGGATTTTTAACCTAAGCAAAAACAGAAGAAGATCTAAAGTAGAACGGATGAAAAGTACAAGTTTAGACGTATGTCTAAACATCCAAAGCAGGAAATGTCGTCAAATTGGTTTTGGGATTTGAAGTCAAGAGCATGTTGTGGATGGTAGACTGGAAACTCCCTGTCGATGAAGTTCCACTAAGACGCCATCAAGAGATGGAGGTTTTAGTCCAAGAGGAAGTGGAAGCCATGGCTTCGATAGAACGTCTCCAATAGCTGCATCTATACTTTCTTTCGACTGTAACATCAAATATCAAATGTTAAAACAAACCGATTAATTGTGGGCTATCCTTAATAATAATCATAATCATAATCATAATCGTTATTGTTATGGTAATTAAATATTTTTAATTCGCATTCATAAAATTTATTAATTAATTAAAATATAATTATACATTTCACTATTGCCATATATAGCGTGTGACAGTAATATCATGCAAATCCAGCAGCGATGCATATGTACTAAGAGTGAGTGTTGATGGAAGACCAGTAGAGAAGAACTAATTAACTCACAGGATGACAGTCGAATTTAGGTTGATGGTGGTGGCCTGATTCTGGTTGTCCAGGATGACAGTCGAAGTTAGGTTGATGGTGGTGGGCTGATTCTGGTTGTCCAGTCGTCGGGATACCAATGCCGGGGGCGGAGGGGTCTACTTTGTACATGCCCTGGGATGGTATGCCCGGAACCGGAGGTGTAGCAAATCTCTGTAAATGACACGTGCATTAGTGTATAATGTAGCTGATGAATAGCTAATAAGTAAACATGTGATAGAACCTTTGATCAATCAATTCATGCAAGTACTAAAAACACCAAACATAAAAACAACACTAAAGAATCCAAAAGAGTAAGGAACGATTTGTTACCGTGGCTGGTAAAGGCTGTGGAAAGCAATGTGCCCCTGGCCCCGGCCCTGGTAGCATTAGTCCATTGGGAACCTAAACCACCAAAAATGGGATATGCCAAGTTAGAGCATTTGCCTTCCATATGTGTCACTCTCTTTCCTTGTCAGACTTTCAGTTTTTCTTTTTTTAATAATAAGCAGTAGAGGTAGAGGTGATTACCCGATGATGATGATGATGGTGCCAGAATGAGGGTTCCCGTGGAGGTGGGGCCCATGCATGTGGTGGTGGTGGTGGAGGCGGTGAATGAGAAAGATGTTTAGGCCAGATGTGTATGTGGGATTGGTCCATTGATGGATGACCCCATACATGCAAGGGTCTGCAAGCTGGGTGCTGCAATGGAGCCACCGGAGGGAAGCCTATTGTGGGTACATGCCAAGGATTCATGTCTCTCTTGCTACTAACTCCCATAGCCGCTGGCACTCCATACATTTGCCTCCTTTGGCTCCAACTCGCTGCCTCCGCTTCACGAGCTAGCAAATGTTTACGGTGCGAACGATATTTCTGCATTAAATCTTAAGTCTTTAACAGTAGAACCAAAATTAACCATATTGAAGTTATTTTGCGATTTACTGTTACCTGGTGAAAAAATATATAACTAAACAACAAACACTTTCTTTGATGTTAATTTTGTTTCTTTTTACAAACTTAAGCCCCTTATCACACAGATTACATACATCATCTCATTGAAAACGTACCATATACATGTTAATACGAGCATTAGGTTGCAATAAGTCGACTTTGAGGCCATTTAAGAGCTGTTAAAAAGTTTCAAGTGAATTCTCTCCTGTAGAATTTGGTTACCTTACCAAATGCAGATTACACTTACTAATTAGGCTGTTTATTTAGAAGATGGAAGCAGCAAGTAGCAAGAAGAAGAAGAAGAAAGGGTTTGTTAAGTACCTGAAGGTGGCTAGCAATGTTATGGCGAGTGAGACAGTCAATTCCCATCAACTCCAAAATCCTGGAAGGGACTGCCTTATCCACCCCTAGTTGCTCCACTGCCTGCACGAATCTCCTGTGCAGCTCTGGCGTCCAGTCCACCTACACTCAATTCAAGAATCAAAACAAAAACAATCAAACAAGAAACGAAATTACATAAAAGCACGTACACTCTCTCTCACTAGTAAATAGAATAGAAAATCGAGACCCTTCGGCTTTACTTCTTGATAAGGTTCCCGTGATCTCTTGCTCTTTGCCCCCATGAACTTTACCTAAGCTCCCTATCCCATCATTGAATGATGAAACCATTCACGTTTTACTGTACTTAGTACTTACTACTTGACACTAAGCTTAGAACTGCTCGTGGAAAGTTTAAACAGTTTATAACGTTAGTACTCAACATAACCTAATTACGCTGGAGACAGCATAGAACTGCTCGTGGAAAGTTTAAACAGTTAATAACCTAAGTACTCAACATAACCTAATTACGCTGGAGAACAAACAAGAAGGTACCTTCACCTTTCTCTTCCCTTGATTATTTTTTGTTTGCGTAGATGATGATTTCCTTCCTTTATCTCCTTCTTTATGAACTGGATTCAACGCCATCGACGACGAATCGTCTCTTTTACTCACTATCTCCTCCCCTCTGGTGCTCAAACTCGAATCCACTCCTGACCCTGATGACAACTTATCTTCCTCTTCTTTTCTTGGATTATCCTCTACTTTCTCATTTGATGCGGATGTGTTCATCTCAGATTCGTCCCCTCTTCGAGTAACTGATAATTCAGCAAGAAGTTCTGGGTCCATTTCCAAATCTGGCAACACGTCTCCATCATTGATATCCCCGAAGAGATCGTCAAAATCGATGCTTTCCAATAGGTTCTTGTCGGAGAAGTCGGACAACTCTTCGTTCCCAAGAGGGCTAAAGCTCTCCATCTGCTCTGGGTTCTCATTTTTAGCGCCGAGGGTCGTACTTCTCAAGGAGGATATAGCTAACATTAATCCCGGAGAGAGCTAAGATTGAAGTCAATTACGAAGTGCAGTCTATAAGGATGTATGAAGCGGATGCAGTGTACGGGGGTGCAATTACGTAAAAGAGTGCATGTAAGTATATTAAGAGTGGTAGGAACTGAAGAAGAGAACCGGAGGAGAAGTTGTTTCCGGTGGAATTCGGTAGAGAAGGGGACAAACCGCGCTGCTTGTTGTGCTTTGTTTGCAGTGCAAGTGGGGAGAGACTGGATCTCAGCCACAACTTGTGTGTTGAGATCTCTAAAATTTTGTTTTATGTTATTGTTTGTTCGGGTACATAATTGGTATGTGCATATACAAAAGTATATTAGTATAGTATGTGGATGACCTTTTTTTGCAGATATGAAAATTTGAAAAAGAGCTGGCTGGTGAGCTCTTTCCAATTCACCAACATATATAGAAAGAGACTGCTTTTCATTTTTCTTACCAAATAAAAACAAAAACATAAGGGAGAGAAGATTTAAGATATGATATGCATGTGGGAGTGGGACTAAAGCTACTGTGAGGAATGGATTATTATTAGGCATATCCTATATTAGGTCACTTGTAACAGTTGCACTCTGAAAGGATTGTCGAATCTTTAATTATGTATTTCATTCAATTTCCGCAAATTCATTATATTGGTTAAGTAAAAAGACACCTTTTGATTGTTTAGGCTTAATTAGAATAGATTTTTTCAGAGGCCCTATAAGAATAGTCTCAAGGCCTTATCTTTGGCTGACCATGACTAAGTCTTCGTTTCGATTTTGAACAACACCCTCCTCGCTTGTCAACGTCAGACTCCTGCTTGAGTCTTAATAATGAAGATTAAAAAAACCCTAGGGCAGTTCATTTGGTAACAGGTTCTTCTGACTCAACTGAAGTTGCAGATTCGAGCCTTCTTTATATATATATATATATATATATGTAGTTGTTTAAAATTTGAAGCTAGAACTTTACTTCTCGTAAGGAACCTACCCGGCTCGAACGGGGATTAGTTTAGGTGTGGATGGCTTAAGGTGCCTTCCCATAGTTGGGACTTTCCTAAGATACCTCGTGACCAACCAAAAATAATAATAATAAAGATTAAAAAACTACTTATTGATAGGGAAAATTGTTGATGTGAGATCTCCTATCGGTTGGGGAGGAGAACGAAGCATGCCTTATAAGGATGTGGATACCTCTCCCTTGCAAACGCGTTTTCCCTGCCCTAACGCACCGGATCCCATCAAAGCTCCGAAGTTAAACGTGCTAGGGCCAGAGCAGTACTAGGATGGGTGACCTCCTGGGAAGTCCTGTGGAAAAACAAAACCTTGAGGTCTCGA
>JANIPN010000004.1:60158450-60171210 GCA_027478595.1 Erythroxylum anguifugum
ATACCTGTGGGTAAATTAAGAAAAAGACAATTTTGCTATTCCATCCTAATTAATCATGCAAATATAATAAATCTTCCCGTGGGATAAATTTTGTTATATTTAAATATGATTAATTACAATTTGTGTCATTTTACTAGATGTGATCTATAACACATAAAATATATATTTTTAATTAATCAAAGATGCTATGCTAATCTTCAACTCATTAAAAATTATATTGATCACATGACACCTCATTTTATGGAAAACTATGAATAATAAAGGTTCTACATAATCCTTTTCAATTGATTAATAATAAATTAATATCATATATTTGCATAAAATAAATAAATATATATATATACATGAATTTCAAATCAAAAAATGATTTAAATCATGAAATTTAATAAAATTGGGCTAATCTGTCAAAGCTAAAATATTTATAATTTCTATATCTTAATACCAAATAAATATGAATCATAATATATATACAGTATATTTTCAATAAGGCCCTACTAAATATAAGCTTCAATTCATGTTGAACGTTTCTAGACTTCATGTATGTCTAGACTTCATACAATAATAAAAGCAAATGGTGGGCCCCATGAGAAGCTTTTTGACTTACAAAAGGTATAATAATGCTTGATAACCAAAAGGTGCAATAATGTCACGAAAACAAGTGTTCTCCGTAATTCATTTTGGTCATGCAACATTTACTTAAAACTTTCCAAACAATGGCCCACACAAGATTTCTGCAATTGTCAGAAGTTTCCATGTAAAGGCATGAAGCAATGAAAGCAAACGCCAATTAACGCTTATAACCGTGGGTCCGTGAAATAACGAAGGTTATGTTTAACCCACGAAAACAAGGCTTTTTGCATCCTTTATTCAAAAAATTATGCAAACAATGGGCCACGCATCCTTTATTTAGAAGTCATGCAAACTAACAATTAAAGCACACATGGTGGCCATGTTGATAATTTGCAATTTAATAAAGAATGAAAAACGCAGGATTCTTCATCTTCAATCTCTCGACGGGTCAACTTGACCCACATCCAACCCATATTCTAAAACCAATTATATCTTATCTTTTTAAACTCTATTTTTAATGATTCAATTGCCATTTTAAGCAGAATTACATTATGCACAGTACAGTAATTCCTCCAACATCAATATATGCAACAAAAAAAACACCCAATCATGCATATAATTACAAAAAATTAATTACATCAAGGCAGAGAAAAGTTATGCTCTAATACCAACTGTTAGACATGATAATAATCTATATACATGTCTATTATAGAAAAATGAAAGTGCTGAATGTTATTATGTCCCTCCTGCCATTGATGTTGAAAGATTTCGAATAAATATGAGAGGGCTCTTCTAAGCTTTTAACAAATGCAAATGATGGTGTATGCAGAATATTTGCTAAGCCTAAGGACCCAATCTCTTTATATTCCTTGTTGTTTTCCATCAAAACAATAGAAGGATATGATGGTTCAAGTGGAAGGGCATGACTTTTCAAAAGAAACAGACACGGCCCAACAGAAATGAAACTAACGGATAACAATCTTAAGGAAACATCTCGCTTACATCTACCAAAATGATTCATAGTTTCCTCAACAATTCTTCTGCAGTCTTCCACCTTCTGAACGTCTGCAAGAATCATCACAACATCAAGAGAACCAAACTCTCGTGCTCTATGAACAACCTGTATTAGTCGTCGCCCTCTTCGAGCAACAAGAGCTAAGCAGGCTCCATTCTTAGCGTACTCATATGCCAAATGCTGTAAAAAAAATTCACAACCCCTTAGAGCTTCTTTTCTTAACCAATGATTTGGTGGGAAAAATTACAAATTAAATCCCATAGGTAAAATAAGCAAGAAAATAACATGCAAAAAATTTAATGTGATTCACCCTCTAATTTGGGCTATGTTCATGGATCAAAGTCCAAATAAATCTTCCACTAATAAAAATAACAGGTACAGAGAGTGAAAAATGATACAATAAAATAGTGGCGCTCTCACACAAAGTGTTTCCCAAATTTACTATCCCTACGATAATATCCTCACTATTTTGTTATTCACTCTTTTAGAAAAATGTTTCCTAAAAATACCTCAAAAAATCACTCTTTCACACAAAATGGCTCTCTAAAATTCACTCTCAAACTAACCACACTTCTCATTTACGTTTAATGTGCATATGTATGTTAAGAGAGGAGGAAGGGAGGGTCTTTTATAAACCCTCCACCGTATGACAGCATGCATAGCAACCTGTTGTATAGTGATTAACAGCTTGCATGCAAGCTGATAATTGCCTTTCATGCAAGTTGTTGTTAACTTGCTTTTTACTTCTCTTTCTATTTTTATAGATAAATCTAGAATGGCGGTATCATGTATGTCGGTTGCCTAACAATTCTCCCCCTACCGACTATATGAAATTTACTATCGTTCTTTAAGATGATTGACAAAACTCAAACTTCCCCCTAGGTAGAACTTTTGTCATCATATCTGATTCATTCTCATCCATATGAATCTTCTCAATCTATAATAGCTTCTTCTCTAACACCTATCTGATCCAATGATATCTTACATCAATATGTTTTGATCTTAAATGGAATGGGGAATTTTTCCCAAGGTGAATAGCACTATAAAAGGTGAATAGCACTCTAAGTGTCACAAAATAGTTGATATCTATCTTGCTAAAAACCAAGTTTTTCTAAGAACTTGTTCATCCATAGGAGCTCCTTGCATGCTTCAATTGCAGCAATAAATTCTACTTTAGTGGTGGATAGAGCAACATATTTCTACAATTTTGATTTCCATGACACAAATACCCCTGCAAAGATAATTAGATAACCTGAAATAGACTTTATCAAGTCAACATCACTAGCCATGTTTGCTTCTGTGTAACCAACTGACTCAGGCTTGGTAGTTCCAAAACATAAGCATATTTTGGAAGTACCATAGATATCTGAGAATCCACTTTACAGTATCTTAATGTTCCTTACCATGATTTGAAAGGAACCTACTAACTACTCCAACTGCATGAGCAATATCTGGCCGTGTACATACTATGACGTACATCAAAATTCCAACAGCAAAAGCATAGGGGGCTTTCATCATCTCTTCCTTCTCTTCATCCATCAAAAGGCATTGCTTAGTACTCAACCTAAAGTGATTAGCAAGAGGACAACTAACCACTTTAGCTTTATTCATGTTGAACCTTTAAAGTACTTTCTAAATGTACCTCTCTTGTGATAACCATAATTTCTTGGCACCCTTGTCTCTAATAATCGTCATGTCAAGAATCTGTTTTGTTGGCCCAAAGTCTTTCATGGAAAAAAGACTTACTTAATTGCTTCTTCAAATTGTTAATCTTGTTGATATTTTGGTCAACAATCAACATATCATCAACATAAAGTAAAAGGATAATGAAATCATCACCAGATAATTTCTGTACAAAAACATAGTGATCTAAAGTAGTCTTTTTATAGTCTTGCTCCCCCATAACTATTTCAAACTTCTTATACCACTGTCTCGGTCTCTATTTTAAATCATAAAGGTTTTTCATCATTCTACACACATAGTCCTCTTTCCCTTTTTCCTTGAAACCCTCTGGTTGTTCCATGTATATCTCTTCTTCCAAATCTCCATGAAGAAAAGTTGTCTTGACATCCAGTTGCTCTATTTCTAAGTCTAAACTTGCTGCTAAACCGAGCACTATATGGATGGATGTCATTTTCCCAACTGGTGAAAATATCTCATCAAAATCAATACATTTTCTTTGGTTGAATCCTTTAACAACCAATCTAGCATTAAATCTTGGATGAGAATTGTGTTCATTATGCTTAATCTTGAACACCCACTTATTTTTCAAAGCTTTCTTGCCTTTTGGCAACTTCACCAAATCAAAAGTTTTATTTTCATGCAAGGACATCGTCTCATCTTGCATGGCTTCAAACCGTTTCATCTTATGTTCATTTATCATAGCCTCTTGAAAATTCTCAGGTTCTCCCCCATCAATAAGTAACACATACTGATCACTGGAGTATTTAGTAGTGGTTTGTCTTACTCACGTATATCTCCTTATTGGAACCTGAGCAGTCTCTAGTACTGGTAGTTGATTCTGGACATCATCTTCATCAGAATCTTCATCTGACTGATTTTGAATGGGAGCATAATCATCAGCGATGTTCGACTAGCGATTTTCAATTTCATCTCCAGATTGTCTTGGCATTGTTTATGGAGGAATTAACTATAAGTCCACCGGGTCACCATTAGTTCTTGGAACATCCAGTTTCACTTTGTCAAGATCTTCAATGGTTTGATCTTCGACAAATATGACATCACGGCTCTGAATCAACTTCTTCTGGACTGGATCATAAAACCGATAATCGAATTGATCTTCTCTATAACCAATAAATATACACTGGCAAGTCTTGACATCAAGCTTGGATTTCTTATATTTAGGGATATGGACATAAGCTTTGCAACCAAATACCTTTAGTTGATCATAGGAAACACCCTTTCCTGACCATACTTTCTCCAGAACATCAGACTGTAAAGGGATGCATAGTGAGAGATTTAATACATGAATTGTTGTGAATAGAGCCTCATCCCAAGATGTCTTAAGCAACTTTGCATGCAAGAGTAGGCATCTAACTCTCTCCATCAAAGTCCTGTTCATCCGGACGTCTTAAGAGGAGTAGTTTGCCGTTTGGTGTCGAATACCAAGCTCTTTGCAATAAACGTCAAATGGTCTAGTGTACTATCCACCATTGTCTGTTCGAATGCATTTCAACTTCTTCCCAATTTGTCTTTCAACTGAGGCATGAAATTGCTTAAAAATATCTAGCACTTTATCTTTAGTCTTCAAGGTGTATACCCATGTCTGCTTAGAATGGTCATCAATGAAAGTCACAAAGTATTGAGCACTATCTAGTAAATTTGGCATTGTACCAAATCTAACACATTCTTCATTCTGAAAGGAGGGGAACTTTTGAAAGCAACTTTATTTTGCTTTCCTGCAAAACAATCAGCACACTTCTTTAAATGTACCTGGTTAACTCCAAATAATGCATTCTTTTTCACCAACTGAGTCATCCCCTTCTCGCATATATGACCTAGTCTCTTGTGCCACAATGTAATTATATCATCTTTCTCCATTGGATTCACAATATAATTGGAGACCTTTGCCTGCATCACATACAACTTTAAGCACTTCTTACCTTTGGTGATTACCAAGGAGTCTTTAGTAAGTTTCCATTTGCCATCTTTGAAAATGCTGCAAAAACCTTCATCATCAAGTACTGAGATCAAATCTAGATGAAGGTCAGGAACATGTCTGACATCTTTTAGAGGCAGTCTCGTGTCATTGTCTGTTTCCAAGTAAATATCACCTTTTCCAGTGATTTTGGCTAAACCGCTATTTCCCATTTAATGACACCAAAATCTCCTTGTATATATGATGAGAAAAGTTCTTTATGTGATATAACGTGAATAATAGCACCACTGTCACCTATCCAATTAAACTCACAGGATGCACTATTCACATCATTATCATATGAGACGACGTGAAAGTCATCAATGGTGGTGGTCGTCGATGCGTGTTCATAATCACTGCTATCATCTTTCTTGACTTCTTTGCCTTTGTTCTTTTCTTCTTTGAACTTCTGGCATAACCTTTTGATGTCACCCTTCTTTTTACAGTGATAGCACTCAACGTTTGCATATTTATTTAATCTTCCTCTACTCTTATCTCTGAAATTTAGACCTCTAAAGTTGTTCCTTCCCCCTAGAACCTGTGACTAGAACTTCTGACTGTGTTGAAGAGGTCGAACTCTGTGATCTTCGTTTCATCTCTTCACTCAAAATTCCACTTTTTACAGATTCCATGTTAACAACATCGTCAACTGCAAAATTGGTGATTGAAATCTTCAAAGTCTCCCAAGACTCTAGCAAGGAGCTAAGCATGAAAAGGGCAAGCACTTCATCATCGAACTTTATGCTCATTCATAATAATTGATCCACGATCTCCTAAAATTCATTCAAATGATCTACCATAGAGGTACCTTCTCGATATTTTATTTGTAATAATTTTTTTAGGTAAAATAATTTATTGTTACCGATTTTTGAGTCATACAACTCCTCAAGCTTCTTCCACAATTTCCGTGCGTGAGTCTCGTTACAGATATGATTATACACATTATATCTTCAACAAATTGCTGAATAAAACTACATACCTACTCATGCTCAAACGCCCACTCGTCATCCAATTTATTTTTTGGTTTTATTGTGGTAAACACCAGCAAATGCATTTTTGTGACGAACATAAGATCTTTCATCTTGTTCTTGCATATGTGGTAGTTTGAGTCATTTAGGCTAATCATCTTGCTTATTTTTGCCTCCATCTTCGATGAGAAATGCTTTGACGCAGAACTGAACCCGTTCTGATATCACTTGTTGGGAAAAATTACAAATTAAATCTCATAGGTAAAATAAGCAAGGAAATAACACGCAGAAAATTTAACGTGATTAACCCTCTAATTTGGGCTACGTCCACTGGCCAAATTCCGCATAAATCTTCCACTAATAAAAATAGCAGGTACAATGAGTGAAAAATGATAAAACAAAATAGTGGCGCTCTCACACAAAGTGTTTCCCAAATTTACTATCCCTAGGATAATATCCTCACTATTTTGTAACTTACCTTTTTAGAAAAACGTTTCTTAAAAATACCCTAAAAATTACTATCTTGCACAAAATGACTATCTAAAATTCACTCTCAGATTCACCACACATCTTATGCACATTTGATTTGCATATATATGTTTAAGAAAGGAGGAAGGGAGGTCTTTTATAGACCCTCCACTGTATGATAGCTTGTATAGCAAGCCGCTGTATAGTGATTAACAATTTGCATACAAGCTGGCGGTTACAAGTTATTGTTAACTTTCTTTTTATTTCTCTTTCTTTTTTTATAGATAAATCTAGAATGACGTTATCATGTATGTCAGTTTTTCACCTAGAAGGGGGTCTTTATTGAGATTTGATTTTACCTAATTTTCTTTATTTCCAAATCATAAAGAAGAAAAAGAAGAAAAACTTCATTCAGAAGATTGAATAAAAACTTTGCAATTTTTATTCAATGCAGTTATATCCGATATACACAATAAAACAATTAGAAAAAATTGACGGAAATAAAAAGAAATAACTAAACAAATTCGTCGATGGTCATACAAATTAATCGACAATTTTAAATAGCTAGAAAGAGAAAATGAAGCAAATATAGCAGAAAATCCTGAAATTCGTTCAAGAAAAGGCAAAGTTGTAATTTTTTACTGATAATCAACAAGAGACTGATACTTATCAAAATGTCAAAGATGCTTCTAATTCTGATCAAATAGACGACATTACTTTAATACGTTGTTCACAATAATCAAACTTTCGCCGAGACATAATAAAAGGATCCATGCACGCACAAAGACAAAAAACACCTATTTGTAAACTATTTCAAGCAAATATTCATTCTCTCCTTTTTTTGGACGGAATATACAAATCTTGTTTTTTTATTTTGATATTTCTGAATTCATGAAAATAATGTTTATAAATTGGATATGTAAAAACGTCAAATTCATGATTTATAATTTTACTTATATAAAGGATAAATCAAAAGATGGTGAAAAAAAAGTCGAGAACAGAAAAGAAGAAGACAAAAGAAAAGAAAAAACCTGGATAGAAATAGTCGAAGCCTAGGATAGCATCCTATTTGCCTCCACATACATGATAACGTTATTCTATATTTATTTCTTTTATAGAGAAATAAAAAGCAAGTTAACAATAACCTGCAACAGCTTGCATGCAAGCTGTTAATCAGTAATCACTATACAATAGCTTGCTATGCAAGCTGTAATACGGTGGAGGGTCTATCGATACCGACATACATGATTTCCCTTTTTCTTCTTGATTTAATGCAATTTCTATTAAGCAACTATATGGCGTGTGTTGATTGATTCAAAATCATATTGTTATGATCTGCACTTTTTTAGTCCACGTTTTGTACTTAGTCAATAACAAATTAAGTAGTTGGGTCAGTTAGTGGGTCGTTACTTCCTATTTTTCTGTCTTAGAATTATATAAATAATTGTACTAGTTTGTCTTTTATGAGAGATTAAAATTTGAACCATTTTTTCTAAGCCTTTGTATTACGTTTTCTTCATTCAAATTCCTCTTAAAATTAAATTCCAACAAAATCTTTAGTATCAGGGCTTCCAGGTTTGAATATTTGGGAAATCGAACAAAACCCATGGCAGCTACTGGTACTTTGATGGCATTGCAGCCTATGAGTCCGTCTTTCAACGGCGAAAAATATGAATTTTGGAGTGTGAAGTCACATGGGTTATAGGATTTAGTTGAAAATGGGTCTATTGAAGACGATGATGAGCAAGGATTAGAGGAGATTAAGCAAAAGGATTCAAAAGCTCTTTTCTTCATTCAAACAACAATGCACGACTCAATTTTTTTCCAGAATCGCGACAACGGATACTTCAACTCAGGCATGGGAGACTCTTAAGAAGGAGTATAAAGGGTCAGCAAAGGTAATGACCGTGGAACTTCAAACACTTCGTCGTGAATTCAAAAATTTACGAATGAAGGATACTGAATCTGTGCAAGGTTATCTATCTAGAGTTTTAACTCTTGTTAATAAAATGAAATCATATGGTGATAGCATTGATGATGAAGCTATTGTTTTAAAAGTCTTAAGGAGTCTCAATTCGAAATTTAATTTTGTGGTACCTGCAATTGAAGAAGCTCACGACTTATCTTTGTTCTCTTTTGATGAGTTAATGAGTTCTTTACTAGCTCATGAAGACAGATTAAATGTCTCGGAAGAACGCACAGTAGAAAAAGCATTTCAAGTGAAGGGTGAATATGAAAAATCTATTGACAATAGTAATGGTAGAGGTGTTTTTCGTGGTGACCGTGAACGTGGCAGAGGAAGGGGTAGAGGCCAGTCAAGTGATCAGCAGTTTAAAAGCTCTATCCAATGTCGGTATTGCAGAAAATATGGTCACATATAAGCTAATTGTTGGAGTAAACAGAAAGATCTGGAATTCAACAAAGCAAATTTTGTTGAAGATCTGCAAAACCAAACAAATTTTGTAGAAAAATCTGTTGAAGAAGGCAAGTTATTCATGGCCCATTCTCCTATTAATATGTCTAATGATATTTGGTTTATTGATAGTGGGTGTTCTAACCATATGTGTGACACAGTCCATGTTTAAAGAGTTTGATGAGTCGAGAAAGACTGAAGTTTGACTAGGTGATGACTAACAAATACAAGTTGAAGGCATAGGTACTGTTTCAATCAATACCTTACAGGGTAATGTCAACCTTCTCTTTGATGTTCTGTACCTTCCTTGTTTGGCTCATAATCTGCTTAGCGTTAGGTAGTTGATGACTAGTGGGTACTTAGTTTTGTTTGATGATGAATCTTATGTTATTCATGATAAAAAGTCTGGTAAAAAATTGTTGGTTTTCAAATGACTCAAAATAGAATATTTCCTCTTAATGTTTCGAATGTTGGAAATTGTGCTTTGGTTGCTAAAGGAAGTGTTGACGCTAATTTATGGCATTTACAATATGGTCATTTAAATTTGAATGGTCTGAAATTATTGGAATCTAGGAGTATGGTAGTTGGGTTACCGAAAATTGATGCTATTGATTTTTGTGAAGTGTGTGTTTATGGTAAGCAAAGTAGACATTCATTTCCTGTTGGTCACTCATGGCATGCTGCTACTCATCTTGAATTAGTTCATGCTGATTTGTATGGTCCTATGAGTGTAGAGTCTTTAGGTGGGTGTCGATATTTTTTGTTGTTCACTGATAACTATAGTCATATGAGTTGGGTATATTTCTTCAAATATAAATCTGAAACATTTGAGAATTTTAAGAAATTTAAGTGTTTTGTGGAGAAGCAAAGTGGTTGTGAGATTAAAACTCTACGAACTGATAGAGGAGGTGAGTTTATATCTGCAGAATTCAGGTTTTTTTGTGAAGAAAATGGCATCCGCAGAGAGCTTACTGCACCTTATACACCAGAACAAAATGGTGTAACGGAAAGGAAAAATCGCACAGTTGTTGAAATAGGTAGAAGCATGATGAAAGCTAAAGGCATTCCGCTGAATTTTTGGGCTGAATCAGTTGCTATAGTTGTCTATCTCTTGAATATTTCACCTACAAAGACAGTCTACAATCAAACACCATATGAAGCATGGAAAGGTAACAAACCCAAGATAAGTCACTTACGTGTTTTTGGATGTGTAGCTTATGCTTTGTTGAATTCTCATACACGCCAAAAGCTTGATGATAAATCTGAGAAATGCATCTTTATTGGGTATAGTACACAATCTAAAGCCTATAAGTTATATAATCCTGTGATTGATTAGTCAGAATGTTGTGTTATGAAAATGCAAGTTGGGATTTCAATTATGATAACAAAGTTTCAAGGCCTCAATTACCACTTATTGTTGAGGATTCTACTAATATATCTATTGCTGTTCCAAATTCAACATATCTTCCGTTAGATTTTTTAGCAACTGCTCATACTTCCAGCAATGAACATTCCTCCACATCGGGCTTGACACCATCAAGTTCATCTAGTGAGACTCCACCAAAAAAATTCAGGTCATTGGATGACATTTATGCATGCTCTTTTGCTTTATATGCATCAGATCCTATTTATTTTGATGAAGCAACAAAAAAAGAAGAATGGCAACATGCTATGATAGACGAGATGAAGTCAATTGAAAAAAATCAAACTTGGAGCTCGTAGATTTACCGATTGATAAAGCCTCCATTGGTCTTAAATGGGTGTTTCGAACAAAGTACAATGCTGATGGGAGTATACAAAAGCATAAGGCAAGGCTAGTAGCAAAAGGCTACGCACAACAGCAAGGTATAAACTTCAATGAAACCTTTTCTCCTGTAACTCGTTTTGAAACAGTGAGAATATTATTGTCCTTAGCTACTCAATTGAATTGAAATGTCTATCGATTTAATGTTAAATCGGCATTTTTGAATGGAGAATTAGAGGATGAGGTTTATGTTTCTCAACCTAAAGGTTTTGTTGTTGATGGAAAAGAAGAAAAAGTCTATAGGTTAAACAAGGCTTTGTACGGTCTTAAGCAAGCTCCTCGTGCGTGGTATAATAAAATTGATTCCTATTTTCTGAAAAATGGGTTTGTAAGGAGTGAAAATGAACCTACATTGTACTTGAAGAAGCAAAAGAGTGAATTTTTGGTGTTGTGTCTTTATGTGGATGACATGATTTGTATGGAGTCTAGTGAATCTTTGGTTGCCGAATTTAAGTCATGCATGATGAAAGAGTTTGAAATGTCAAACTTGGGTTCTTTGCAATATTTTCTGAAGTGAAATAGGTTGCAGATGGAATTTTTGTCTCGCAACAAAAGTATGCATCAGATCTCTTAAAGAAATTCAAAATGGAAAACTACAAAGTTGTTTTCACACCAATGAATACGAATGAGAAGTTACAACGAGATGATGGAACGGGCAAAGCTGATGAAAAATATTACAAAAGTTTGATTGGTGGCTTAAATTACTTATCACACACTCATCCTGACATTATGTATTATGTAAGTGTATTGTTTAGGTACATGCATAATCCTAGCAAGCAACATCTTGGAATGGCAAAGAGAGTACTGCGTTATATTGCTAGAACTTATGACTATGGCATTTAGTACTCAAAGGTATCAACTTTCAAATTATTTGGATTCACTGATAGCGATTGGGCAGGAAGTTTAGATGATCAAAAAAGTACTTCAAGGAGTGTATTTTTTCTTGGATCTGGAGCTATTTCGTGGAGTTAAAAAAAAAACAGGATGTTGTAGCCTTATTATCCTCTGAAGCCGAGTATGTTGTTGTAACTACAGCTGGTCGTCAGGCAGTTTGGTTGAGAAGATTACTTGCAAATCTTCAACAAGTACAACAAACATCTACCGAACTCTACTGTGACAACAAGGCAACCATTGCGATGACAAAAAATTCAGCGTTTTACAACAGAACAAAGCACATTGACATTCGTCATCATTTCATCCGAAGCCTCATAACAAAAGGTGATATTGTTTTGAAGTTTTGTGGTACAAATGAACAGGTTGCAGATATCCTTACCAAATCACTTTCTCAAGTGAAGCATGACTATTTTTTACAACAACTTGGAGTCTACCGTTTTGAATCAAGGGGGAGTGTTGATTGATTCAAAATCATGTTGTTATAATCTACACTTTTTTAGTCCACATTTTTTACTTAGTCAATAATAAATTCTCATTTTTTTTTAGTACAAAGGAAAAGCAACCCAAAACAAACTAACTAGTGCAAGGTCCTCCGGTAAAGCACGCCTTGCATGTCCCAGTTAAGACGGTCCAGAACTGTCGGTGGAGGCTCTGGTAGAATATGTAATCTTGGACTGGCTAGTTTGGCGAGACAAGCTAAGTGGTCCGCACTCTGGTTTGAGGTTTCTGTCTTAGAATTATATAAATAATTGTACTGATTTGTCTTTTACGAGAGCAATTGAAATTTGAACCATTTTTTTCTAAACCTCTGTATTACGTTTTCTTCGTTCAAATTCCTCTTCAAATTAAATTCCAACAGCGTGAAGGTACTGTTACCTCGCCAATGCCTGAGGATGTTAGATAATTTCATTATATGTGGCCCATATATTTTGGTTTAATTATTTAAGTATATTAAATCCCATTAGTTATT
>JANIPN010000004.1:60213708-60253040 GCA_027478595.1 Erythroxylum anguifugum
TACTTTAATATTAATTTGATAAATAATATTAGTTAAAAATTATCACTTATTAATATAAACAATTATAATGATAGGAGCAAATACAAGAAAGTATTGAACGACAGTCTCATAACTCCGAACATGTTGATGAGAGTCAGACATATCTTGATATAGTTGGTTGTAGGGACCGCCGTGGAAGAATTTTCAGCTTAGTTTCTTTTGCAAATACATGTTATTCGCAATCCTCCATATCCACTACAACTGCATCTAGCAGACAGTCCACATCCAATAAGAAAGTCGTTCAGCTTTAGAGTACAGTAGACATGCTGGCAACTCAGTTGCGACAGTCTATGGAGTACATAGCCCAGCTCCGTAATAAGGTGGATGAGTTGAAGGGAAGGGGTAGCACCTCATCATAGCAGTTAGAGCATCCGCCTTCACCAGCTGCATAGTTAGATTTATAATATTTCGGTACTTAAATGAATTTTATTTGATGTTTTGCTACTCTTATGTTTTTTTAATGAATTCTTAATTTACAGTAATAACATACAGTTTCAAGATACTTATTGTTGTGCATTATAATTTTTATATTATACTACCAATCAAGATATTTTTTATATTATATTATCAATCAAGTTTATATTATTCTGAGAAATTAAATGTATAAAAAATAAATAGATTTTCAACAGAAAATTCTGGTGGAAATTTGTAGTGATGATAGCTAAAATTATCAACGGAAAAAATGATACTGTAAGTAAATTTCCCGACGAAATTATAATATCTGTCTCTAAAATTACCAACGAAATGTTATATTGCCTAGGTAAATTTAGTGACGGAAATTGTTTTGTCCATCACTAAAATTACTTATGGAAATTGTAATTCCGTCGTTTACCATTTCCGTTACTATATTTTCCGACATAATTACAATTTCTGTAGGTATTTTACCAATGAAAATTGTAATTTTGTTGGAAAATTTTACCTACAACCGTTTCTCCTACGATTCTTTCCGTCGGTAATTTTCGTCGCTAAATTTGTTTGCCTACAAAAAATTAGTATTTTTTGTCAGCAATTTTATCACTAAAACTAATTTTTCTTGTAGTATAATCTGAGATAAGTTATCCGCATTGTGTATGTGTATATTTCATCGTACGCTGGTGTTTAAGAAAAGAGATCTCTTGGTAAAGTTAAAAAAGAATAACCTTTTTCAAAAATTTTAAAGATCAAAGAGCTTTTCTAATATTTCTTAAATTATAAAGGAAGTCTGTCTTTTATCCCTTAAATTTATATAGAGTGTTTACGATTAGTCAACAATAAATTATACTATTTCGCTAGTTGATGAGCAAAACACATAACAGAACCTTATTCTAAAAGTTAATGACGTTTTACACTGGAGATAACCAAAGAGAGACTTGGCCTAGCTATGAAAGAAGGAATGCTCTCCGTTCTGCACGAAACCAGATTCTCTGTCTAGTTTTACTCTGTTTTATTCTGTCTCATGAAATCTCAGCCATTTATTCTGCGGGTTCCACGCGGATCCTATGCAGGCTTCACATAAATAAATGACTGAGATTTATTGGACATAATAAGACACCATAATATTGAACAAGGGATCTGGACTCGTTCTGCACGATATCTGAAATGATAAAAGAAAAAAAAGACTCAGATAAGTCATGAGTCCTACATAAAAATGCATTATATAAAATCCTTATTGCATAAAAATATTATTTTTGTGTAGAAATTAACTTAGAATTGACACAATGATTACAATTTTAGTTTCATAAAAATGGGATAAGGATGTGAAAAAAAATTATATAATCATGACACATCTTTGCTTATATTCTAAACAAAAGTTAAAAAGTAATTGATTTAGTTATATATTAATTAAATATAAAGTATATAATATTAGTTTCTTCTAAAATTGATAAGTTAAAGATGTATTAAAAATTATATAATCATAATTCAAATTAGTTAAATAAGAGAAATTGAAGAGTTATATAAAAGATTTAATAGAGTGGTGTTAATGGTCATTCAATAGGATATCTGGAAGACAATAGTCATTTATTAAACACAGTTGCTTGGATTGGTACAAATGGTTTTTGCAAAATGAGGATAAGGGCCAAATTCCAAAAAGACAGTTGGAACAAAGAAGATGAGGAACTTCAATATGGGGTAAGATGATAAATTCATACCTAATTTACTTCTAATAAATTGGTTGCTATACCTGGAGAAGAATACCTGATATGGTCAGATTTTCTGAAAAGAATCCAATTGTGTCTTGGAGAAACCAACTTAGTAAATGCATGTTAGGTATTGTAAGGCAGTAAGGGCAGATTCTCTGCTATATATATATCTGCCTCTTGTTCCACTGGTGATGCAACAATCACACATACAAATGATCTATCCTCTCCCTTTCTATATGCTTCTTCTCTTCCTCTTCTGCTGTTTTAATGGCAGTTCTCTTGTTCTTTAACTCTCCTTCTGTGCTTGCTTTTTCTTGTTTCAATTCATGAAGTCACTCCCATCTCTTTCCTACCACAAAATCTTACCTTGGTTTAATGATGATACTCACTTAGACGACTACAAGTTATGGTACAAAATCTACAACCAAAAACTGATAGAATCGTGGTTGAATGCTGAAGACTCGTCTTGGAACCATGGAAAGGTCACGATGATCTTACTGGGATGTCCACAGAAACATCATTTCCAGAGAATAGAGAGTTTATTGATCTCACTGGTTCGGAGGATGAACCAACTTTTCCAAGTGAGTTCACTAATCTTACTAGCACGCAAAGTTAGCCTCTTGTTCCAACTTTTCCAAGCGAGTTCACTAATCTTTCTAACATGGAAAGATATGCGCATGTTTCAAGCCATGACCCAACGACTACTGATTCAGTAGTCCAAACCCCATTATGTGGAGAGCCTAAGTACATCACCTGGCTGGAGACTGGGAAGTGGGAACCAACCCAACGAAGGTGTCCCAAGTTGGAAAAAGGGAGGTGTTCCTCATTAAAACCCCTTACAACATGTCAGGCAAGTTTGATACTTTTATCGGTTCGGAGACTCGACAACGGGACGTTAATAATACCTAACTTGACAAGCCTGTCAGAAGCAATCATGAAGTTGGAAACTTAAGGACGGTGTCTTGGAGACCACAAAGCCAAGAAAATGTCACCAGTCCAGAGATACACTTTGATAGTGAAGCAGTCCTGTGGTTTTTTGGCATCAGAACCACTAAATCATCTTCAAATGAAATAACTGGTATGAAGAATCCTTACAACTATGATCAAAGGAATATTTGCAGGAATCATGAAGTTAGAAACTTAAGGACTGTGTCTTGGAGACCACAAAGCCACCAGTCTAGAGATACACTTTGGTAGTGAAGCAGTCCTGTGGTTTTTTTGCATCAGATCCACTAAATCATCTTCAAATGAAATAACTGGGACGGAGAATCCTTACAACTATGATCGAAGGGATATTTGATGGCTTATGAGATTTAGACAGTACTCCAAGCCTCTGAACATATTAAGTAGTCATTTCAATTTAGATTAGGGATCCTTTTTCTCCATAAAGTTTGTCAACATTATCCTAAAATAGTAACAATCGAGGATACAACTAATACCAACGCAGGCTCGAACCCTTTCATGTCCAACTTGGAAGTCTCGTATTTGAATACATACAACTATGATCAAGAGATTTTGATAGTCATTTGTTAAAAAATTTAGACTTTGTTCCATATGAACATAAGTCTCAGCAAATTTACGAAGGATATATATTCTCATGCAATGTTCTTCTTCAGTTCTTCGTGTGCGTCTGAAAATCTCGAATTTTATGCAAACTTCAGCTTCATAATGAGCCGACAACTGTTCTAATAAGGGCATTCTAAACCACCAAGAAAGCTCCCCTATCAATGTCATGGGCGTTCTTCTACCTTGAAAAGGAGTTTGGACTTGACACCAAATCTTGTTACTTAGTTTGAGCGTTTGAAGTCAGTAAATTATCTTATGAAAAATGAAAAGCCTGAAATAATAGTACTGTTTCGAGTTTTACGCCGTATCTATAATCAGTAACATGAGCCTTAGTTACGCGTCCAGAATCGAACGTAAAGATAAATAAATGAAAAAAATGTAGAAAATATTTGATTTTTATTTCATGACTTTAAACGAACTTTTCAAAGTTGAAACGATCCCGTTTCCATGACATCATTTACTAGAGTTGCTCATCGTCTCTCGGTTAACGCATTTCTGCAGCTTTCTCAACACGTGAACTTCTAAATGAGTTAGAGTATCCAAATGTTCATGATTTGTTTTTCAGCAGCTAAAGAGCTTAATTATATATATATAACATCCATATCGGGTCTCCCAATCATAGGTCTAATACATGTTCGCTGGACTTTAACCTATTAACTCAGACTCTTTATTGGGTTACTTTATTATTTTAATTAATTTTAATTTGATTATTTTTCATTAAGATTATATTGTAAACCCTAATTAAAGCTAATGAATCTAACTTTAAAAAACAATCTAAATTAATCCTAATTAAACTAATTACCATAGTTTCTAAATTCCTAATTTAATCATTTTTTTTCATAGTTTTCTTGTTCACACAAACAAGTAACAACCTCCCTAAAATTTTCGTGACAAGTTTCTTCATTTTTTTAATAATAAAACTAATCACAAGTCTTGCATGTTAGAAAATTGGAACCAATCCGATCATGAGCATAGTAGAATAAGTACAAAAAAAATTTAGATTTTTCGAAAGTTAATGTTACTTTAAAATTTATAACAAAATTAATACACAAACATAAGTATAAACATAAATCTTATCTTATTATGTAACTTAATTATTTTCTTATTGTTTCCCTCAAAAAAAATTTAATAGTTCATCGTAACTATTGTAGCTTCATATATGTCCAATCTCTAATAATATCCACACAAATGTATAAGAGAACTCTACAACTAGTGCAATGAGAGTCAAGCAAAAAATGCTAGTTTCTCTAGACCTGAACTTATTTATAACAGAGTTTGGATCTTTTCATGACTTAGTATAAATAGAATTCTAATTTCAATTAAATATTAATTGAGTCCAAATAAAATAAAATATTTTATATTAATCTTCATTTATTAATATCTCATATTTAATTTCAAAACTTCTCAAATTTTATAATTATGTCTCATCTGATTAAAATACATTTATCTCTCTCCAACTATTCTTTATATGTGACCTATAAGGTTCCTAAGTATGAGGCAATGAATATAAATTATAACCTTAAATTATATTCAAGATCACCCAAATATTATAAATGTCAAAATAGATTTAACCAACCTCTTTATGCATAATTTTTCATATAATTCAATCCTTTTATTACACAATATTTTGATTAAACATAGAGCAAGGAAATAATGTCTATTCTATTTGAGTCCAATCATTTTAGTTCTTCACTAAATAGTAATCGATTCAATTAGTGATATCTAAAAACTATTCTCAAGTTATCACTCCACCTTGGCCAATGATTTCTCGAATTAATACTAAATAAGATTAAAGAACAATCTCTCTAATCACTTTAAGGTAGGTCAATACTAATTGAGATAAAGAACAATCTCTCTAATCACTTTAAGATAATAAATCATATATTGATCACTCAACTATCTTCATATAGTTTATGATATATCTAATGACTACCGATTGAGTTACCTTTAACTAAGATGGCTATAAATAGTATCAAAATATAGTAATCCTTATATGAGATACTTTTGAATCTCATATCAGGTTAGCTTAGTGAACTTATTCTCTAATAAGTACTCATATATTTGTTTAAGTATCTTCGTAATTTAATTTATAAAATTGACTATGTTCTTCGTAAAGAAGAAACATAAAATGTGGTAGTTATTTTACACTCTATTAATATTAAATCTTAAGAAAACAACGACTTGAAATAATTCAAGAAAAATACATAAATATAATATGAATCTCATAATTATGATTTCATCATAATCTTTTTGTAATATATATTTATCCCATGGACTTTGTCATATATATCTAAATATGTATTATATAAAGAATGTCTTTAAATAATTATATCACTCAACTACAACTAACCAATTGGTTATAGGAATAAAACAACAATCACCAACTTGAATTAAGTCAATCGTTTAAGTATCTTATAGTATAGCATATCATCATATGATGATCACATTATTGCTAGGACAGTGGTTTAGTAAGAGAACTCTATATAAAATTCTACACAGTGAATACTTGCTTAAACCTTTCAACTTTCTTCTCAATTATTGTTATAATTAATAAAAAATTTCTAAATACATACTTAAATCTTTGATGAGACCTTAATGTCCAATAGGTCTAATGTTCTATAGTATATTACTATCTGAGCAATATAAGGAACTTTACTAAGTTCATTGGAGAACTTCCTAATCCAAATAATCGTTTTCACTAAGTAAAAAATATATTATGGCTTGATTAGCAATTAATACTATATTGAAAGCTTTTTAATCTCAAAATGATAGTTCTAAGTAAAGTATACCTTAAGTAGGACTTACTTCTAAAGTCAAAATTTATATAACTTTGAACTTAAATATCAACTCAAATTAGGATATGGATATTTTTAATACTTCATAAGTATTAGATATTTCATTCTCAATTATTGTTATAATTAATAAAAATTTTCTAAATACATACTTAAATCTTTGATGAGACCTTAATGTCCAATAGGTCTAATATTCTATAGTATATTACTATCTGAGCAATATGAGGAACTTTAATACTTCATAAGTATTAGATATTTCAAATACTAGGCATCTTTAGTACATTATTTGAGACTTGGACTAGAATAGATAAATAACTTTTGTATCTACCTCTATAGACCTAATTTCTATAATTAAGTTGTTACTTTCTATATCCAATAAAAGTTGCTCTTAGGCTATCATATATTCAACAATTGAAAATATGAATTTTGTCCCCTATAAGTGGTATGTCTCTATACGCTCCTACTGAAGAATACAACTATATTCACACTAACCTTCTTACAAACATGATAAATCCACAATCACATCTAAAATAAATTCTTTGAATTCATCATAAAAGTCAATCTTTCAATATCTTATAATCTTCAATTATATCTTAAATGTATAAATAAAGGCACTAGTTGCAATTAGATGTATTTTCATGAAATTTGAATTTTTCAAAATTTATCTTAATCCTACTACTTATCTTGAGAATCATTCTCTTATAAGTACTCATTGAAAAAAATATTTTGATCATTAAGGCCCGTAGGATTATATGCAACCTATTTGGTATCTCATAATGTTTTGTTATTCAATATGAATAACATTAGTACTAGCCCATTATAAGAGTGCAATTGAAAAAATAATAATTTAGTTCTAAATGGATAGTACATGCTTCAACTAAGCATTACATCACAAAATCATTAACTTCATCTCTTTTAAAGTATTACTATTTCCTATTTAATATCAAGTATTGTTAATTGACCTAATTGGAACTATTAAAGTTGTTATACTAGGCTTAACTATAAAATAAATAAATATTGCATTTTAGTATTTTTACAATATCTTATATTTCCTCCTTCCACAAATTTATAATGTTATGAAATAAATGTGATCATTTACTTCACACTTGAAGGCACTTTGACCAAACAATTATTTTGAAATTTATGCCTTTTCATAAGGAAACAGTTGGAATCACTTACTCCCTTTGTAAATTCAGACTCCCCGTTAGATAAATTTGTTATTACCCTTTTACTATAATAGTGCATTTAATACTTTATTATAAAAGATAATGCCTTTCCTTTAGATAATTGTTAAAAGACCCCCTTTTTTCACTCTTTTTTTAGTTTTTGTTTCTTTTTTATGTTTAATTAAAATGATAAATTTTGTATAGTTAAGACTTAAAATATAAATTAAAATGTTATTTAATTGAGAATATTTGTAATAAAAATTCAAGAATAAAATCATGTTTATTTTACTAAACTGTTTTTTAGTTATTCTTTTTATATAATTATATTTTACAATGTTATACTAAATGATTTCTTAACACGTCAAATTTTATTCTTAAATTAGTCTAAAAATAATTTAATTTATTCATCATTATTATTAAAATAATAATTTATAATTTATAATTATTATGCATCAATTTTATATAATAAAAGTCTTATGACAACTCACTTTCACATACTTAAAAGGAAACTTTTGATAGAGGCTACATCATTCATTTGCTAATAATTTGAAATAAATCATTTGAATTTATATCAACTCATAAATTATTCAACCTAAGAATCAATCAATTTAAATGTACTAGGTTATAAAATCAGATCCTTTTATATATGATAATAAAATATACTATTATTAATAAGGATTTCTAAAATTATTAATAACGGAGAATCGTAAATAATCCTTAATAAAGTTACATTTCAAATATCTTAAATATGTGAAAAGTAATATTAATAGAAATAAAGATATAGTTGTTATTTTAAATTTATATTATTATAATTTTTGAAACATATTTGATGTAAAAAGAAAATTTATATAACAAAACATTTTGGAAGACTATTTTATAATTTTATAAAATTAAGAGACTATTTTATAATTTATAAAATTATTCAAAAGAGTATTCAGTATTAATCGGTACCAGTAACGTATTGTACCGTAACTAAATCTAGTACTAAGTCTGATACGTATTCTGCGGGCATCTCTCAATCTGTTTCATATGAAACAAAAGTGTTATTTAGGGTGATAACAGAGTGGTGTTAGTGGTCATTCAATATGATATCTGCAAAACAATGGTCATTTTTTAAATGCAGTTCCTTTGAGTTGGGTTAAATGGTTTTGCAGATTTTGCAGAATGAGGATAAGAACCAATTTCCATATAGACATTTGGCACAAAGATGATAAGGAAACTTCAATATGGGGTAAGATAATAAATTCATACCTAACTTACTAATAAATTGGTTGCTATACCTGAAGAAGAATACCTGATATGGTCAGATTTTCTGAAAAGAATTCATTTATGTGTCTTGGAGAAACCACCTTAGTAAATGCATGTTAGTTATTGTGAGGCCAGATTCTCTGCTATATATCTGCTTCTTGTACCATTGGTGAAACAGCAATTACATTTGCAAATTATCTATCTTGTTCCTTTCTATATGCCTCTGAATTCTCCTTCTGTTCATCTTCCTGCTGTTTTAATGGCAGCGCTCTTGTTTCTTGACTATCTTTGCAGGTTCCGAATGTTTCGTCAAATAGAACAAGGACAACAACTCTCATATCTCCAGGATCTATATGAGATTCATGGAAGAAAAATGTTAAGGTAGGATTTTTGCTTGGAACATATATTGCTTGATACTTCTTGTTCTTATTTTTTTTTTTTCGTATTGCCTGATTTTCTCATCTTGACAATAGTTACATAAGAAGGAGATGCAATTTATGTCCAGTGACTTTAAACGACCTCTACTTTTCTTATTTGCTCAAAGAGTAAGTGGTTGGATCGTCAGACGTCAACAAAGAAGTGACGGAAGATTCAACATGGTAATTGATTGTCTCATATGATTTCTGTAATTAGTGTTTCGCATGCAATCAATAACAAAGTCAAATGTTTCATTCTCAGTCTTATCTTCGTGAGCTTTTTGGGTTGCTTGCATGCTCCAAGATCTTGATTTGGATCTTCAAGCAGAATATGATCTTCAGATGATGTAGAGTTGGAACATGATAGAGGAAGGATAAAGCAGGAAAGTTCTACTGGAAGTTGAGAATGAAGAGAACGATAAAGTTCAGCTCATTGCAGCTTCTGTAGAAGGAGATGAAACCTTTGGGGTGGCTACAAATGATAGTAATCTGCTTCTCCTGTTGTTGTTGCTGACCAAGCCCCCAATATTCTTGTCAAACTGAAGAACCTATCCTGAGGCAGTAGGAATGGAGGAAACCAATACATCTCAAGCTCCAAATCCTCTGGTTTTCAACATGGAGAACTAATAATTTGAATCCTTACAACTATGATCAAAGGGACATTTGATTGTTTAGATATTTAGATAATGTTCTAAGCTTCTGCATATATTTGAAAGTATTAAGTAGTCATTTCAATTTGGATTAGGGATCTTTTTTCAGCATAGAGCTTTTCAACATTATCCTGAAGTAGTACCAACGGAGGACACAACTAATACCAACTGAGTCTCCCAACCCTTTCATGCCCAACTTGGAAAGCCAATATTTGAATCCTTATAACCATGATCAAGAGATCTTGTTAGTCATTTGTTTTTCCCTTAAAATTTTGTATTAACATTGTAATTTACTGTCTGTTAAAATTTTCTGTTACATTTACAAGAGTTTATAATAGATCTTCCATATGAACATAAGTTTCAATGAAATTTATGAAGCTTAATTATTCTCTTGCAATGTTCTTTATTTCTTTGTGTTACCCTGAAAATCTTGAACTTTATGCAAAATACAGCTTGATCATGAGCCGATGGCTGTTCCACTCAAAAGCATTCTAAGGCCTCCAAGAAAGCTTCAGTTATCATTATCAGACGCTTTAATTTGGACTTTAACACTAATTCTTGTCTGAGCGTTTTAAGTTAACAAATTCTCTTACTAAATACGAAAATGCTAAAACTGTACTCTTTGGCGTCTTTGGACAGTATCTTCGTATGAAAGATTGATCCTTTAAGAACAAGAGTTAAAGACAAAAGCAATCTGGGTTTAAAGTTTGATTTCATGGTCATAGCAATCTGTTTCTCAGTGATATAGATGCAATTCCATGACTGAAGTTGCCTATATCTCTTTCAACTGAATTCTAGCTAAATCTCCAAATATTCTCCAGCACCATGCAGAGGAACAGTGTTGAAATGTGTATTTAGCTTACCAGAACAAACTCAGGTGGTATTCAGCTAATTCTAGGGAACATTTTGGAATGAATACGATATATTTCAAAGGAAAAACTACAAATGATCTTGTTCAGCTAATCCCACCTCACCTTCACTCAATGCAAGCCATGTGCAGACAGACACTAATATAAATAGATGTCTATAAATATTATATCTCAAGTTAATCAAAGAGAAGATCAACTGGAAAGAAACATTAGTTAAGCAGATGTAACATTTTCTCACCTGTTATTTGTGCTCAGACATCCTAGGTCTGCATACCATCTGTTCAAGAACTTTGGTAAGACGCAAATGCTTTGCAGCCCATTGCTCGACCAACTTCTGCTCTTTTGCATCTGCATCCCTCTTAAGCTCGGCTAATTGTTCCCTGTACTCAGCTTCAATCCTCTCAAGGGAGGCCCTCTCTTCTTCTCTAAGAGCCTTGATCTTTGACTCAATTTCTTCCATTTTTTCCCTCTTTCGACAGGACTTCTCCGACTCAAGTTGCAACTCCACCCTACTTAGCCTCCAGGCAGCTTCCTTCTTATGTGCAGCCAAAGCCTTTTGAACTTCTTCCAACTCTCTGCAGTACTCAACCATGTCAGACATTGGCAAGTTCTCACCACGAGCAGGTGCTGACACGTGTGGTGGCAAACTGCCTAATGCAAGGGGAGTATTATCCACTACTCTCTCAGGCTGAAGCCACGGTATAGTTGGAGAGGCTGCAACTGTTGATGATGAAAGGCTTAGAGTTACTGATGGAGAGGGGGGCCTAACATTGGATGTACAGTTAGAATTAGAAAGCCATGGAGGAAGCAGTGCTGGTGCAGGGTTTGGTGGATCCTGGTGAAGGAAGCCACCATTTGAAGTTGGCATGACAAATGTTGGAGGTGTGCGCTCTTTTACTAGCTTCTCTGCAAAAGTCTCCAGTATCCTATTGTACTTCCCCTCCTCGATCGGTTCAATGGCCTTGTTAATTTCCTTCTGCTCCCTCTGTTGCTTCTCCTTAAACACTTCCCACCACTTGCCTAATCTCTTGGCAGTCCGACCAGGAACTTCAGCAGCAATTTTCTTCCATTTGTTTCCATGCTTGGCCTGAAGTTGGATGACCAGAAGCTGCTCCTCTTCAGTGAGTGATCCTTTCTTAATCCCAGGTTTGAGGTAGTTTCGCCACCTTTCTAAGCAAGATTTAGCATCCCTGTTCAGGGATGTGTTCATGCGCTGTGATACAAGATTCCACTCCCTTGGACCGTACTGTTTCACATATGCTCGTAGCAAAGCATCCTCTTCAGGCCTCCAGCGCTGCCTCTCCTTCATTTCCAGGTGCAAACGCCACTGCCCATTGCCTTAAACTCTTCATGATGTATCTGAAATATTTTTAAATCAAACACTATCCATATATGGATGAGGAATTGAAGACTTTGAAACAAAGATACAAAACTAAGGAAGAACAGCGCAGGCACAATTAACCAGGAATTATCACACATCAAAGCAACACAAAACAAGTTATATGGGCTGTTCCACCAAACAACTAGCGAAACTACAGGCCAATAACAACAATATTACAGTTATTAAGCTTAATCCGTGAACGAAATGCGTGCACCATGTGCATTCATACCGACTCTACTACCAAGTACCCTTGCAGTATGCTACGTTCATGCTGTAATGCGGTTGAAACAACATTCTCATGATTACAAAAATACCAAAGCAGTTTTACCAATCAAAAAATGGGAAAGAAAATTTAAAAATAAGGATAATTAGTCAGGAATAAGGACTTCACATCCCTTGACCTTTTTGGCACCATCAACATTAACATAAAAACCATAAATCAGGAAGATGGATGTTCCGAATCACACAACTCTGGCACCACCAGGCTACCACATAACAGCAAATTGAGTAAATTGGATGGTACTTCAGAGATGTATAGTAGAAGATAAGCCACTATTGTCTTCCAGAGCTTTTGAAAACATTGTATAGAAGTCTAGAACTAACTAAACAAAGTATTTAAGGATGCAGGAAGATTTAAAATTGCTGCACAGGAATACAGGATAAGGATATCTTAGATGGGTGAAAATCTGAACATAGCTACATAAGAAAGAGGTTCAGCTATAACCATCCATCAATAATGCAATTGGCATTACAAGTACCCAATGGAGTATCATTCTCAAAAGACCAATTATTTTGGGATATTGAAAAATGGAAGAAAAAAGTTTAAGACTTTATTACAATTTTCGGATGATGGGTAAACAAGGAGTTCTTCAGCCTAAAATTCTTATAATTGGTACACAACAGCCAGGGCAAGCTTATATATATATCCAAACCTCATCGAAATTCCGACTACCAATATACCTAAACATCCAATTGTAACTCGTACACGATAAACGAAGCATCATATTCAACAAGTATCATTAGGATAAAGGTAAAGTATGCAATTTGAGAGCCAAAATAGAAGCACATTACACCAATAAAAACCAACAGACCACAGTCAACCAAATCACGACGAACAATATACCAGATTCATGAAAAAGAATAATCTTTGCATGATTAGGGACACACTGCAATGGCATATAGATCCTCATGTTTTATGCAGTGCCCTCCCAAATACATAGACGAGCTAAAAAAAGTAAACCTTTAGTAAGATTTTACTTAAAATGAAGATAAATAATAAAAACTTTGAATGAAGTGCGTGTTCAGTTTTTACCTTACTTAAGCGGTAGCATTACACTTACAAGCACAATTTCTTCAACAGATTAAGAGTACAAAAGAAAAGAAAACAAGATGTTGCAAGAGGTAAACGAACATAATGAGCAAGCGAAGACTTTTGAGTATGGTTGCTTCCTAAAGCTTCAAAGAATGAAACTTTAGCAAGTGAAAATGCACCACAGTACAGAATCCGAACAGAGAAACTCATCCCTTCTCATATTTTACCAAAACTTTCTATCAAACAGAGTTAAAACCCATCAAAAGTAACCAAGAAACCAATCATCATGCACACTGAGTCCATTTACCTTGTCATTCAACAACTTAAACCAGCAACCAAGGCTCTTCTTCGACGCATCTCCGACTCTAATAGGAACAGAACACTCAAAGATGCTTTAAGCAGTAAAGAAAAACCTTGTTCATACTGTTTTTTGCAGTAGAGCAGAATGGGACGTGAGAGAGCGGAAAGGAGACTGTAGTCACTGTAATCATAGAGACGAGACGTTGTGTACATATCAGACTTGTCAGTGATACGTTACGTCTCTTTTGTTTTTTCTGTCCCTCTCTGTTTTTGCCACCCTGGTTACATGTCTCCATGTGTCATGTGTGCCCTCTTCACTTGTTACTACTTATTACCATTTACCGATCAGACCCGAGCTTAACCTCATTAAACAAGACATGTAAGGTCTGAAAAGTATACAATTAAAATATGTTTGTCTGTAACCCATAGCGTAGGTCAGTTGATAAGAGATTCTTCTAATTACGAGTTCGAACGGTTTTCATATATATAATTGTTTAAAACTTGAGATTAGAGTTTTGCCTCTCACAAGGGACTTCCCCAGTTCAAGCGAGGATTAGTCTGGGTGTAAACGACTTAAAGATGTCTTCTCATAACTGAGACCCTCCTAAGACACCTCGTAGAAAACCAATATATATATATATATATATATATATATGCTTGTCTATAAAAAAATTAAGTTTAATTTTTTAAAAATTATTAAAAGAAAATTTATTTATTTATTTTAGTTTATAAGAATTATTTTTTTATAAAAATTGATCAATTTTTAACAACAAGAGTTATTCAATTGAATTGAATCGAAAAGTTAAAAATTAAAATGAAAAATTGAACAGCTCAAAGTATTTATGTTTGAGTCAGTCTAAATTGTTGAGTTTTTTAATTACTTAAAAATATAAATATAAACAATACCCTTTATCGAAATATCATTTAAATTTTAAAAACAATTTTATTTTATTTTAAATAATAACATTTATGTTCAAAGTCTAATTTTTTTAAATAAATTTAATTCAAAATTCAATATCAAGTTAATTTTTAAATTATTGTATTTTTAAAAAAATATTTAATGTGAATTACTAGTAATTAATTGTAATGTGGTTAGGTAGCCCACCAAAGGGAAAAACAATGAAGAGTTTGACACTTGAAACCTCCAATATCTTACTTTAGGCACATCTACAATATTTTAGTAGCAATATTGGTGTTAGGTTTTCACATGATTTGACATGTTCTAGAATTACAATAAACCAATGCTCACTAACAACAATCATTTGTGTTGTACCCAACGTGGGAGCCCAACCTTTTTGACATGATTTGGGAGTCATTCCACCAATCAAGCTAAAATGTTTGGATAAAAGATGTAAATTTATATTACAATTTTTCAAAAATAAAAAGACCAATTTTTAAAATTTTCAAAAAACAAGTTCTTTATTTTATTCAATTTTTAATTAAAAATAATCGAGTCATAATTATCTAACATATTCATACCTAATGATTTTTCACAATGTGACGACGAAAGGTATAAGTTATACAAATCTTTCCATTTTTCAATTCGATTCGATCAAAGGGATTGCAAATTCTTTTTTTTTTCCAGTTCAAATCCGGGTGTCGCCTGATCAATAAAACAAACAAAAGACGCGAAACATTATAAAATATACAAAGTATAAACGTCAAATGATTATAATTTAAAAAATTATAAAAGACTAATCTTTAAATTATTCGAAAAACATCTTTATACTTTTTAGTTTTACAAAAAAAATCTATTTTTTATTTTCGACTAAAAGTAATGATAAGATATATGCAATATGAATGTCACATATGAATTAATTAAATGTTACTAATATGGTAATACAACTCAACTTTTAGACTTAACTCAGATTAATTATTTGATTGAAATTAATAATTTAATATAATCATTATAAATTATTATTTAAAGTCATATTTAATTAGTTCTATTAAAATTTAAGAGCTAAATTGAAACATCATATAATGAACATTTGATTGGTACAAGTATGAGGTTTATGGTACGTACATTTCGTCGTTACTTTCTACATGAGAACAAAAATTTCTATGTTTTCTATCCGAAAATCCTTTTATTAGGTTAATTATCTATATATATAATACATATTTATAATAATTTATCTGAGTAATTACAATTTTGCAAATAAAATAGTGAAAAGCATATCTATGAAGTATAAGAAACCCAAACAATACTACTTTGCTTACATGGAATCAGTCATCAAATACTTGAATAGAAGTAGTCTACCAAAAGATGAAGAGAGCATAAGCACGAAACGTGATGGCTACTGACTAAATAAAACATATCTGCATTCATCCTTCCAAGACTCTTCTCCAAAACTGCCACTGAAAAAGGTGTAATCTTGACTCAGTCTTTGTCCACATGCCTACAGCAATTAGTAGTTAACGAAATTCAGCAGTTGTTAATGAAAGAATCTTATTGGTAATAACAAACAATAGTTAACAACACAAAGCAGATGATGTTAAAATATGCGTACCAATGATGTCACAAGATGAACATGGTCTCTTCGGTTGTCAAGGAAAGTTCCAAACTTTGAACCGAAAGAGATAATGGTTCAATCATTACACAGTGATTTGAATGAAATTACATTGGTAATAAGGAGAAGTTCTGTTTAGAAAGATTTAGTATTTGAGAATTGAAAGAGTCAAACAGAAAAGGCAAGACGATAGGTTCATGTATCTACTAGTATCATTATTGACACATCAAATTTCAGACCCTTTTTATATCATCTTAACAGTTTCCATGTTCCTCTGTTATCATTTACATTCTTTGCATTTATGATGCGAAAAACTAGAGAAAACAGAGTAGCTACGGTGGGCCATCTCTGTATTATGAAGAGTCTAATCATAATTTACAAAGGGATCTGATTATAATCTATTAGTTTCGTGTTGATCTTTTAACTTGAGTGTTATGTCTGAAGACGCTTGCTGGTTTGTAGGAGAAAGGACAAAAGAGGAAAAAAGTGAGTCAACCGTCTAAATGGTTGGCGAGGGTCTCACAGAAGACTATCAAAAACGAAAGACACCATTAGCAAAGACCCTTCATTTCTTGCTTTTTGTGCAGATCTTGCACATATCCATAATCCCCAGAGAAAGGCAAAAGCACCCCAAAAAATCACACCTTTCTCAGTGCCAAGTATTGTCCAATAAGTTGTCGAGCATAGTGTACTGAAGGGAATCTTTTTCTTGAAATAGCACTCTCATTTTTGAGACAAGATCTGTCTTTTGGCTTCTGTTTTGCTTGGTTAAATTTTGTCTTTGCGTTTTGGGACTGTAGGATTGTGGTGAGGAGGTGGCGTGTCATGGGTCTTTGCTGGAGTAATCAAATCAAAGCATATAGCCCTTCTAATACAGGTAACTCTGGCCCTGTTTGTGTGTTTGTGAGGGAGAGAGGGAAAGAGAAGAGAAGAAGTGATGGAATATACATGTATTTGTTTATCTTAACACTTGTAGGTTTTTCATTTTTAGTTTTCTTGAGTAGTTCCTTCTCTTTGTCAAAATGGGTTTCGTCACCTTAATTTTCAACATGTAATTTGTTTCATGCTTTGATATGAAAAAACTTGGAGAGAACTTGAATCTTTCATCCAGCGAGCAATGAAAATGTAGAAACTAACAGAATTTACAACGTGTTTATGTGTAGGATTGAATTCAAAGAATGGCAGCAGAGATGGAAAATATTTGAGCAGTTCAAGTAGTAAGCTATCATCATCATCTTCTGTGCCCCAAACTCCTCGGAGCGAGGGGGAGATCTTGCAGTCATCGAACTTGAAGAGTTTTGGCTACAGTGAGCTGAAGATTGCCACAAGAAACTTTAGACCAGATAGTGTGGTAGGAGAAGGTGGCTTTGGTTCAGTTTTCAAGGGGTGGATTGATGAGCATACAGATAAAGCTATGAAGCCTGGTACTGGTTTGGTTATTGCTGTGAAGAGGCTTAACCAAGAAGGTCTCCAGGGTCATAAGGAATGGCTGGTAAGGAGTAATGCTTGCCACTGCTTAATTGTTTCCCCAAATTTTCTGATCAAATGTCGAGGTTCAAATTAAGAGTTTTTATACCTTTCTATGCCATAACAACCTTGGTTTCTGGGCACAATTACTGAAGATTCTACTTCAGGAGGGCCTTAGTTCTAAATTTATTACCGTGTTCAATAGTGGCAATTCCAGGAAAACAGCTATCTGATGTCCACAGAGTTTGTGCTTGCCAAGTATTGATCTGATGATCAAATCCTGCAAGTTGATTTTAGTTGTGTTTTTGGTCGTGCAGGCTGAGATCAACTACCTTGGGCAATTACGTCATCCTCATCTTGTTAAACTGGTTGGTTACTGCTTAGAAGATGAACATAGGCTACTGGTTTATGAGTTCATGCCCCGAGGCAGCATGGAGAATCACTTGTTCAGGAGTATGTTTCTCTTGTTCATTGTGGTAGTTCAGCTTTTGATGGTTGTAATTTAGGTTTTGACACGGAAGCTATTTGTTCATTCTGCAATAGGAGGGTCTCAATTCCATCCACTCTCTTGGAGTACTAGAATGAAAATTATTCTAGGTGCTGCAAGAGGACTTGCATTTCTTCATAGCTCTGAAACACAGGTCATTTATCGCGACTTTAAGACCTCTAATATCCTGCTCGATTCGGTATGCTGCTTTTTCTGGTTATCACTTAGTACTTCTCTGTAATTTAGCTTTACTAGTATGATTCAGAGTTAATAATGGCTTCTGCTATACATTTACAGAACTACAATGCAAAGCTTTCTGATTTTGGGTTGGCCAGGGATGGACCAATTGGTGATAAGAGCCACGTCTCTACCAGAGTCATGGGGACCTATGGATATGCAGCACCTGAGTATCTGGCCACAGGTAGGAAATTTTGATCATATGAGCTTGTTCATATTGTTTACTTACGATGTATACTAATTATCTCCATCTCTCAAAGCTCTTTTAAGTTCATACCTGAGAAGTAAAGTTTTGCTTCGAAGTTCTCCTCTAGCCATTGTTTCCTCTGAGTATCATTCTTCAATTTCCCATGAAAAGCTTAAAACTTTGTGTTCACGATCATATTGTTATGGGTGGAATATCCTTGGATATGGTTCCTATTGTTCTTAGGTATGGTGTCATATACTGTATTCTGATTAATAATTTCATGTTGATGTTGGAAAGGTCATTTAACTGCAAAGAGCGATGTGTATAGTTTCGGGGTTGTACTTCTGGAAATTTTATCTGGTCGGCGAGCAATAGACAAGAATAGGCCCTCAGGACAGCACAACCTGGTGGAGTGGGCAAAACCTTACCTGACAAACAAGCGTAGAGTTCTGCACATTCTGGATTCTCGTCTTGAAGGCCAGTACTCACTCGGTCGGGTCCAAAAGATAGCAGAACTTACTCTTCAATGCTTAGCAGCAGATGCAAAATTCAGGCCAACAATGAAGGAGGTGGTACTGGTATTAGAACAGCTTCAAGACTCAAAGGATGCATCCAATAAACTTACCGAAAAGGAGAGCAACAAAACTGCCACCGGCAATGCCAAATCCCGGACTGCCTATCCTCGGCCATCAGCTTCCCCACTCTTTTCTTGAGTGAAGTTTCAGGAGTTCAGTCATGTGCTTAAGCCTTGATTACTCAAGCAGTGTACAGCTTTTGTCTTTTCAGTTTTGCTTCAAGTATTTCAGACAACTTTCAGCGGCAGTCTGAATCATGTCAACATGTATTTATCTCTATGCTGCAGCAAATATTTTAACACAACAGATAGCTACAAGAACATAAGCATATGTGGGATAGGTTTGGTTGTTGTGTCCTTTCTCTCAAGCATTAATGACCCTTTTCATATATCTACATTCCAAGAGTCAATAACTTGAATTTGGAGTCCTTTGTTCAAGAAAGACGAGCTAGAAGTGACATTCTTGGTTCCTGAACCACTAGGAAGAATATGGTCAAACATGACGGCAAATGAAATTCAAAGAAACAACTAACTTATAGATAAGCTCATCGTTAATTTTACCAAATTATCTTCCCAAGGCAGAATTTTAGCAGACAAGCACTGGTTTTACAATGAAATCTTCAATTGCTATTAAATCTCACAATCTTCAATTCCCAAGACAGAACAGGATCTGTTCCCTGATTTTATGAAGCAAGAGTTGAATGTCTTTGAAAGGGTACAGCCACAAATGCAAATTCTTTCTTGATGAACAAAATACTCAGAATCTCTACACCGCCCTATTGCCTAGCTGCTTTAAACTTCACATATCCGAATCATTTTCTTTTTGTCTCCTAAAGTTACCAGATATTTACACAAGGTTTCCGATCACTATCCCTTAACTGGGGTTGTTCAGATACAATGAAGAGACAAGTAACCAAGAAGCAATCTTTTAGGTTGATCAAAAGCATCTTCAAATGCTATTAACACAACTATGAGCAAAAGGGCATTTATGCATTTTTGCCATGAAAGCTATTGATAGGTATCACTGCCACTTGACAAGAACATACACCAACAATTGGGTGTACCATGTTCTAATCCCAAAAGGGTAAGAACTACATTGCAACTTGCACCTTCTGAATTCATAAAAGAAGTAATTAAGACTATAGTTAGTACTAAAGAGTGATTTCAGATAACATATATGTGAATAAGAGCTGCGGGCTACAGGTTCTTATAGTTGCAGCCGCTTCAGGACTCTTAGAACACTACATCTTCACCATTTTAGCAGGTAATGGAATGGTAAACAAAAAAGACAGACTTTTCCTAGTACCCTATATTACCAACTATTTCCTTTTTAACCCCCAAATTTTCCCGAGAAAATAGGCTGAGAAAATTGAAGGCGGGAAAGACATTCTTAAACTTGTGTAGTAACAACAAAATGAGACGATGACTCAGACGCGGAAATTCTTGCCCGTGAAGGTCTGACCAAACTGCCAATTAGAAGGCGCCACGTTCATGGAAGTTGACGTGCGTCTGTCACTGCCCGTGACCCTAAAAGACAGAGCCTGCCCCACAAGTAAGGCGTTGGATTGCCAGTTTTGCCCCCAGTTCCTGCTCATGGTCAGCCAGCCAGTGTTGGTACCTTTAATGCTCACCTTCACGATGTCTCCTGCACCCGCGACGTTGGTGACCAAAACCAGGTTGAAGTAACGGAAACCGTTCACCGTGAACCTGATGCCTCCCTGCTTCCTGCACGGAACACTGTGGTGGGGACCACCGAGTTGTAAATTCCATCAGATGGTAATCCAACGGTTGGAATTGGCTCACACATCAAAATAATTCCTCGATGACTGAGCCAATCCTAACTTTTCCATGTCAAGTGGGTAAGGGTATTATAGTCTTTTCGAACAAACAATAACGGATTTCAGTTCACTTTAGTAAACGATGCACAACTAACTAGGACCTATTAGAGAGCTGTGGAGCGTGTTTTTTCAGGTTCTGTTTGGTTCCCGAGAAAAGACGCCGGGAAACTAAATTAAATATGAATTAACTAACTAAAAACCCCCTAAAATTCATCATTGCGGCCGTTTAGTTGCAAAGATTTTAGTAATAATAATATCATGGTACGTTAAAGGAGACTGACCGGCGATAGTTGACGGGGACGATGCCGGCCTTGTATTGTGCGAGCTTCAGGAACATGGGCATGGCGAGATCAAAGTGGGGCCGAGGAGGGTTGCACCAGCCGCCATTGTCGCTGGGGAGAGCGTAGTTTGGAGGGCAAAAGTTGGTGGCTGTAATGAGAATAGAAGGGTTACCAGGGTTGCACCATCTGGGGTCGTCGGAAGCAGAGCACTTGATCTCGAAGCAGGCGCCGCAACTCAGGCCGCTGTTGAACAGCGCGGTGCTCAGTGCCGCCGTGTTCACTCCGTACCCTTGGCTGTACAGGTTACCGTACCCACAAGCACCTCCTGTACATATTCACAAGTTAGAAATGGTGTTTATTTAGTTAAGTTTGTCACTGAGTTAGTAGCGTGTACGTACCCATTGTGCCAGAGGCGTCACTGCCGCCGTAGAAGGTGGCGTGGGCTGTCTGCCACGGGCCGCCGGAGTAGACTCCAGGGATTTTGGCGGTGGCTAGAGAGAGTAGTGAGAGAATAGCCAAAATGCAGAAACCTACACGAGCCATTGAGACAGAGCGGAGAGGTTTGCGTTGTGGGCGTGTGGAATGGCTGTGATGGTGGGGGGTTGTATTTATTGAGGAAAGGGTACTATGGGAAATTTACTCAAACAGGGTTAAATGCAATATCACATATTGGTGTGTATTTATTATTTAATGTTATTCTATTTTTCTATATATTTTTATATAAGAATTACCCAATTGGTTGAGTTGTGCACATGGGATGGTGTGGTCTATTTTGATTCATTTCACACTACTTAATCCCTAATTAGTCAAATGATTATAAAGTGATAATAACAATATTACGTAAAAGTCTCGTTAAAATACGAAATTCGGAGAAATCCAATAGTAAACAACCTCGAATTTAAAGTATCATCAACAATAACAACAATTTAATGAAAGTCTCGTTGATACATAAAATCTGAGAAGGTCTAGTATTACGTCGCTTTACTATTTCATTTTTAAAATACGTATTCACAACTAAAATTAATTTTATTCTTAAATTTATCAAATAAATTAACATGTAAAGACTTTACTAAAGTTTGAAACTAATTAAATGGGTATATAGGTTATGAGAAAAGAACAAAAAAGAAAAGGGTCCAAAGGAATAGAGATGCCTTAGGCTAGTAGGAGGGGAGAGCCATCCTTTTCCATTTTACCCTTCGGTTCTAGACAAGGTTACTTTTTCACTTTAATGGCAAAATGCTCCATTCAATGGTCACGGAGCTTTCACCGTTAAAGTAAAGCCTACGAGAGGACGGGAATGAAAAGTTGAGGGAAGAAACTCATTCTCGAGACTCAACTATTCTAAGCAAAATAATATCACTTTATTTAGAATAGTTGAGTTTCAGGTAAATCCGAGCCTAAACAACGCAGACCTAAATCCTATTAGAAAAATATGTTATTTTATATTTTAAAATTTAAAAAAATTGGCAGGAGTTGACCCATTGTTATCCCTAACAATTTCATAAATAAGATTAACTTGGGCCAATCCATTGCCATCCTTAATAATTTCATAAATAAGATTAATAATAAATTAGCTGATATTTTCAAAACTGGACCGAAAGTTAAACCGGTAAAACAAAATGTTTAAAGTTTAAAAAAATTCAACGGTTACTAGATCGTCATAAAATGAGTTAAAATTGAATAAAATTAAAGAATTTGAAAAATAATTGAAGAATACTATTCTTAATCATTGAAAACTTTAAAGTATAATTAAAAATTAGATTGTTAAATAAAAATCAATCGATATATTTTAGTTTATAAAATTGATCGATCAATTAACAAATTGATTAGTTTTTAATATTAAAAATTATTGAACTAAATCATACCAAAAATTAAAAACGAATCAAAAAGTTAGCTGATTCAAAGTTTTTATTATTAAACCAATCAAACGTTTTTATTTTTAGTTTATCGAGCATTTTAAAAAATTCTAATTAGGTCATGTAAATAAGAATAAATGTGTGTTTTTTCTTATTTTGCACTTTACTCATTTTATCTGAAATTGCTTTCGTTATAGAATTTAGTATTAATTCATGTGCAAAATATTGCATTGAATATTAATAAATTGGGTGAGGGTATGGTCCCGTCAAAATAGTTTTCAGGTACTTCTCAGTATTTACTTTGGTTTAATGGCCCCATAAAAGAAATATATCACACTAGAAATTAAATAATGAATTGACCACTTGGGCTAAAGTGAAAATAATAATTAAAATATCCATAATATGAGTCCAAAAGTAGAAAGAAAAAGGAAATATACACAATAGAGCTATGTATAATAATCACAAGTACCCCACTTTTATTCTATAATTGTGCTAAATAATTTATCTAAAGTTACAATATTTTTGCATTTAATAGTTAGGGAACTATTAATTTAATATTTTTTATGAACATCAAAATATGATATTGTTAAATTATTCTTACACAATTTAAATTATATGTTGGTATGCAATAACAATTTAAATAACATTATTTTAATGGTCATAAGGATAACTAAAATAATATTATAATAATTAGAAATAATCTCTCTATTAATTAAGGGTAAGGTTGCGTACTATTAAACCTCCTCAAATCTCGCGTCTTAACAGAATTTATACTCAGTGTTGTAGTAGTTAAGTCTATATTGGCATATCATTTGAACCATTCCTTACCTTCATGTGGTAAGGTTAAGATACTTCCAATGAATCAATTCTAATTCATTCTACATCTATTCTAAATCAATGCTAATTCATTGTAATTTATGGAAATAACTTCTTTGTCTTTAAGAAGGTGTTTATTATCCTATGGCTATAAAAAACTATCAATCACTAATTATTATTTTATAAAATAATATTAAATAAGATAACTACTAATCATTAATTACAATTTTTTGAACAAGTATAGTAAAGAAAGCTATCAATCATCAAATAGCTTTTGAGTAAATCAATGCAAACGATAGAAGAAGGCCCTCATATCCTCTTAATTAGCCTGTGCCAAAGGATCTAAGCCATCCATTTCAGAGTCATTAGAATGGATGGCTTAGATCCTTCGGCACAAGCTAGGGCTAGAGTTGGAATGGATGGCTTAGATCCTGTGGCACAGGCTAGGGTCAGAGTACCTGGGCCAGAGGATCAGCTCCCTAGAAGAAGAAAGAGTGATTTAGAAGTGTTTGACTTTGCATGTACATGATGTATAATACCTTTCTTTGGGCAATCCAAGCTCACATGGCTTAATTAATTTCTTATATCTCTATGTAAAATAACAAAGTCTTCTCAATCAGTCTTAATGGTAGACTTAGTACACTAAACTCGTCTGTGATTGTTTCAAGTCAAAGCCAAAAACAATATCTTAATCTAGAATTTATTCCAAGATAATAAGACAAAACATATATATTGTTTTCTTAATCACTTTCACTTCTTCATTAAGTTTGGCACATGGGAATAGAATGTTACAGAACCTGAGAGCCTATATTTGACTTTAGCTACTAAATAATTTATCTAAAATACACCATTTATGAATACCTTAAGAAAATATTCTCAATTTTCCTCTCCGTACCTCTTCATGGACATGTGGTTTAAACTTCTGATATACTGTACCTAAGTACAATGCAGAAGAGGGAAAGAAGAATAGTAAGGAACTCATGTCGATGGTGCATAGTCAATTGATATATAAGCAATGGCATATGGTAACATGGCTTGTTTTTTGATGTCTGCTCTTTTTTTTTTTGGTTCGCTGTGATACACTGATCACATTTACATTTGGTTCTGATATTGACTTTCTGATCCTTGTTCTTACAATATAGTATCGTCAAGACTCAGGATTTGTAAATTGCATTTCATAGAATATTTCCAGGAGACCCTGATGATCAGAAAACGGTGAAATTCTAACTATGGGCAATAGCAATAATCTGTGTAATGGGGAAAAGGGGTATTTCGCTTGAGCTTGAATATACAACTTACAGATGCCTTCTTTAAAACTCTGTGTGTGTGTGTGTGTGTGTGTGTGTGTGTGTGTGTGTGTGATCACTCAAAAACTTGAAGAAGCTATGTAGTGATCAGACTGAGAGGGTGTTTAGGAAAGAAGGAACAAGGTTGCATGGGGCTGACCCAAGGAATTGAATAGAGGTTTGCATGTGGGCGAGACCTCATAAAAGGGGACAGGATACGCCAATTGAGCCTCAGTTTTCTTGAGGAATCATTTTCATCATCATCATCATGCTTCCATGTGACGTGATCTCTCTCCTTTCCCAGTATCCCCCCCTTTCCCAGTATCCCCCACCTGATCAGTATCTTCAATGTCAAGGGCCACAAGCCCTGATGGTTCTCAGGCTTTGTTCACATTATGCAAAGTTCGATGCTTAGTTCTATATGTGTGTGTTTTTTTTTAATGGGATGAACTTTTAGTGCAGAATCATCATAGAAATAACTAAATGACATTGAGGTCGACCTAGATTAAAAATAGGGGCTACAGGTTATCCATGTTGACATTGAAATTTTAAACGAAAGTTTTGGTACAAACAGTTAGTACTCCTGTTGATAAAGAGAACACTAGTTTACGATTCTTGAGGATTAGAGTGAATACACAGAAGAAGAATCAAGTAGATCTGGAGTTAAAGCATAAAACCGTAACAATGTGATTTAGCAATCAGATAATGAGAGGCAAAAAAGCAGGACAAGATCATAAAATTTCAGTTTTCAATCTCTTTGAATTATAAGCAAACAAAACGCAGAAAGAGAAAACGAGTGAGTGGTTGATTATAACCCAAATGAATCTTGTCAACTATTAACATGAAGCTCTGAGCAAAGGGTGGCTGGGGCTGAACAGGTTCTTAACTTTTTCCCTACTCTGAATGAATCTTGTCAACTATTAACATGAAGCTCTGAGCAAAGGGTGGATGAGGCTGCAAAGGTTCTTAACTTTTTCCCTACTCTGATTTCGAAAAAAGATTGTCTAATCTCCTTAGCAGTCACGGGACAGCTTTATTTTTAATGGAAATTGAGTTCCTCCTCGACAATTACAATTACTAACACACCAGTCTTCATCTATGCATCAGTTACACAGCCAAAAAGAATGTCTTTTTGGTCTGAGGAGGAGATAGCTGAGTTTCATGAACAAAATGCTTCTTAGTCGGGAGAGGGGACCAAACAAGTGTGATGTAATTAGCAAAGAACAGGAATTCACAATGTTTAGCTGGACATGAACATGAGTTCCTTTCCTATGACAGATGAAACAACATAGAGTAGACAGGCTTTACAAAATTTGTTTCTGATTTCATAATGATTTGTGTCAACTTGTCTCATTATTTATTCGGTGCACATATTGTTTAACCACCGAGGGGTCTCCAATGTTTGAGCCTCATAGTGTATGTCCAGCACACACCATTCGACCAACTTATATTACACTTGTTTTTAGCACCATAGTAAATGTGGTCAATTTAAGGAACCACTTAAAGTCAAAGGAATGAACTCAATACACTCAATTCCAAGTTATTAATAATAAAAGGAAAAATAACTCACGCCTCCAATACAAAATCTTGAGAACTCGAATCCAAAAAGATAAGTGTTATAGAGGATGTTTGGATGGAAAGTCTCACCTTACTACTATTAATATTCTTCTCCAAAGGATGGAACTTTGTCAGTTGTCCCTCTTTTATGATCAACGTTGAACGTTTTCTCTAATTCTCTTAGCAAGCCAATTCTTCCCCTAGATTAGAAGTCAATTTTTGGCACAGCTGAAATGTAGCATAAGCATAAGAAACATGTAATAACAATATATAGCAAAATGTCATTGCCAATTTCCAAAAAGACAACTATATAGACAGCTTTGATTCCAATGAAGAACATAGTTTCACCTTCAGAACCGAATCTGTGAAGTTTATTTTTGTTACATAATACTAAGATTACAAGGATCTCCATACAGGCTAAACTCAGTTATCCCACAACAAAACCTCTGGTAAAGTTGCAATTAGTCGTACCACCAAAAACATGCTTCAAACCAACGTCAGAGTTCAGCTTGAAGCTTCCCAGGCAGAGAGTCAGAGTTCTGTTTGGAGCTTCCCAGGCAGAGACATCAAAACTTCAACAATATACTTCCAAGTTAGCTGAGTGTTGGATGAGTGCTAGGATTCTTTATGCAACACTGAATATATTTTGCAAAATTGCACTTTTTAGGACTTGAAATTTGGCCTAAATGACAGTGCATCCTTTTCTGATCATTCTCTCAAAAATAATCTGAAAGAGCATATGCCTTATTATATGTGGGGCTATATGGAATTGCTTGTTGGTTAAACTTCAAAAGGAGCAGTTTTATCCCTCACCAACCTCCTTGAGGGAAAGAAAATCATCACGTGGGTGAGCTTCTTCTACCTGAACCTGCACTTCATCCCCTACCTGTACCCCCTCAGATACCCAAGCAGGTGCTTGAAATCCCACCTGCAGCATTCAGAAACCAAACAATTAGTTCAACCAAGAGTTACAGCACATAACAATAGCCTGCCAGAAAAAGAAATACACAAAATTTGTAGAATGAGAACAGCATGTAACCATCCATTGATTGAAAATGGCTCAAAAAAATGGAAATCACAGCATTCAACGATGATTCAAAGAAATTGGAGAACTGTGATTTTACTCTTTTCATGTTATATGGTAGGTTGTGCTTATTGCTACACGTGCTGCAGGGTGCAACCACCTTTGGACACTCAAAGCACAAACAAAAGAACAATCAAGACCAAAAAGGCCAGGGGGTTGGATTTTGCTCATTTTTCCCACCCTTTTTCACCTTGATATGCCCACGTGAGAGGGTAGAGAGAAGAATGGGGGGACAGGGATTGACGGTAGTGGGAAGAATGCGATTCAAGTGCAATTTCTTGTACTCAACTTTATTTCCATATATGATGCTTACCTCAGTGATCAGTAAAGATACAAATTTCTTGTAGTCAACTTCTTTTTTCCATATATGATGCGTACCTCAGTGATTAATAAGGATGCAATCCGATCTTTAATAAATCTAAGAACCAGTGCATGATATCTTCTCTCCTTTGGTTGCCTTTTCAGGAATTCTATTATCCAATAGCGTAGACTGCTGCTGCAAAGCCTTTTCACCAACCTAGCTTGGATATTATGCATTGATGCAATCCCTTCTAACTGACCAGCTGAAAACGGAGGAGATTCACCTCTAAGGACTGCCTTGACCTGTTCAGATAATTTTGCATCTTTATCAGTTTGCTGTGCACACGATTAGTTCAAAAAAAAAGAGTAATCATACCAACCAACTCCCAAAACAAAAACAACTCGAACTACCAAACAGTGAGAAGAGAGAAACAGGAGCTTAAGGCTAACATCTCATCCCACAAATGAAACCTGTGATTGAATAGCAAATGAATATGGTGGATTAATTTAAGGGGTGAAAAACACCTGATAATGAGCAAGAAGATCCACGTATCTACGAATTGGAGAAGTAAACTGGACGTAACCAGGAACTCCTAAAATTCCATGGCGTACAGGTTTCCTGAAATCAATTTCAGCAGCACGCATTATTTTAACAATAGCAGCACTTCTGACTGGCCCTTCAGGAAGATGTGCAAATGCAGATGTGTCAATGTTCAACTGGTTCTGTCCTCTATATGGTAGAGGAATGTTGTTACGGGACCCATAGGTGGCTATAACTTCTCCACAGAGTATCATCATCTCAGAGACAAGTCGCATGGCAGGACCAGCCTGATCTTCAACGTAAAGATTGATTGATGGCTCTGGATCTTCTGGGTTAACTACCTTGACACGAGGTTCTAATGTGGCTGTGTCAATTGCACCCTAAAAGATGCAAATGATTTTTTACAGTTATTTCAATTACGATGAGAATTTTGTCTCAAACAATCATCAAGAAACCATTAAGTGATTGCAATTTATAGAAGAAGTAAAATGAAAAAGGCTGAATGCATGTAACGTCAATTGACACCTCAAGTCGAAACAAACTCTCCTCCCCATGGAAGCTTGCAACCCCTCTCATGTAGAAGATTAATGGAGCACAAATAGACATCTGATGAGATACAGATGATAATACCACAGTTGGAGCAAAAGGGTAGCAAGCTTGCAAACTCAACACAGAAACTCCATAAAGGGAGGAGGGAGCATAATTCTGCTTTCAAGAAGGTATGTTTCACTTGTTTATTCCCTAGCTTTGCTTCTTACACCATCTCATACCATCACTCTTAAGATGACCAGTTATTTGAATGAAACTTAAATGATGAAGATCATAAGTCTGATCTTAATAGGAAGTTCTTGGAAATAGTGTCACCAAGAAGTCTTATCCAAGAATTGTCTACATATAAATACTGAAATCTAACCTGTTGCCTGCGCCATCGAGACCTAAGAGTTGCAGCCTCGTGAAGGATTTTAAGTTCAATCTCCTCTTCCAAGTTCAAGTTGAGCAGCTCAGAAGCACTCTCATATGTCAGCATGTAGGTAGGTTTGACGATTGAGTTGCAGACAGAATATTCTGCAATGCTGTTGTACCAGATAGACATAAATATCCTTACTAAGAACCATCGTCGTTTAACTACCTTGTAGCTTCAATTAAAATGCATATTTGCAGGAGGACATCGAGTAATGAGATGGACATGAACAAGTGGTAACTAGATTAATAATAGACTGATCTTTATGCATATAGGCCAATGGTTCTACGTTTTGGCACCAGGTTTATGTTACAGACAAGCCTTAAAAGGTTTACGAGAGGCCAATTGCGTGCAGCTCCAGAATACCGTTAATACAAGAAGATAAATGGAACTTTCACATCCCTTACACATGAACAAGAAATCAATTTCATATCCTCATTGTAGCCAACTTTCATTTAAACATTTTGCTATGGCTAGGATTTAGTAAGTGAATTCCTAAGCAAATTACAGCCTTGTAACAAAAAGGACAATTTAATCACTAGACAAGGATTAATCTAAGACGTATGCATACCAGCCATCAGAATGCAGGGTGACGGATACTGAGACAGCATTGCAAGCCTCCCCTTGTTTCAAGCTCATTCCCCCCATTGCAAGTTTCTCTGGAAACATAGGATAAGTAGCAGTAGGGAGGAAAACAGAAGTCCCTCTGCTCCTTGCCTCCCTAAACATGATTATTTTAAAGGTTTGTTTATCTTCAGAAATAAAAGTAAATGCATTATTTAGCAAGAATTTCAAACCACCAGTATTACTTGTCCACTATGCTTCCAGGTAGTACATAACGAGCTGGATCTGCAACATGTATCCAAACCTTGATCCGGCCATCCCGTAACCTTGTTGAACTCAAGGCGTCGTCAAGCTAAATAAAAATTTGGCAGAATTTGTGATTAGGCACAAAGAATGACAAGTATGAAAAGAAATTATTTAAAAGGATTTAAAATGATTAAAATTTCCTACATAAAAAGATATTGTCAACCAATTACCTCATCAGCTTCATCAACATCAATGGCGTAGACTTTCAAATGGGTGAGATCTTGTCTGTCAGCCTATTCCAGAAATATCAAATGTACAGCTTCCAATAAGTATCAGAGGGTCAGTAAAGTCACCATAAAATCAGAATCTTCAACAGCCTTCTAGAACTTATGAAAGGTTTCCATTCTCATTTCACCCTAAAAAAAATGGTTAGTTTGAAGTTTTTGTAGCAGCAACATAACTAGCATCCACCCTACCTCATCTGGGTCAGATGACTCTGATAGAAGAGCTTCAGCAGCCGCTATAATCTCATCTGAATGTTCAGTACGAATGTTGAGCTTCAACACATCAAGATTCACATGAACAGGAAAATAGCCAATATCTGTAAGAAGTTTCATAGCAGATGATGCTGTTTTTGTCATTCCCACTGCCTTGAGAATCTGAAAATAAGGACAAGTGAAAAAAATAAAAATAAAAAAGGATAAAGTTAGTGAAGAAACATCGTCAGTTTCTTTTTTCCGATATCTGAGATTCTTTAGTTTATTACACAGGTCTCATCTTGATTAACTTTGAAACATAAACCTAAATTAGATTCAAATAAACTAGTCAAATAAAACATATTACCGTCCCAGCAGTTCTCTTCTGTTCATCAGTTTTGCAAGCATCAATTGCATATGCTTCGAGAGACTCGATTTTTTGTCGGTTTTTCTCATCAACCAGCCATGAAGATTTAGGAGGTTTATCATTTGAAGGCAGCAACCTAGCAGATGTCAATATCTGTACAAACTCTTGAAGTTCTTTATCTGCAGCTTCCTTTGCAAGCTTCCTACGCATGAGTTCTTCCACCTAGTATGGGAAAACGAAGTTAGTGCCAAATAAGGAGAAATAATTTGTTACCTGGAAAACAAAATGAACCTTCACAACATCAACTGATAAAGAATTTGACATTTCTACTTCCAATGTTGCTCAAATGGATCCCCCCTAGCAACTTAAAACATGCAACTGTAATTGCAAACAAGAGTGAAACATGAGTTATTGCAAAGTCCTACATATTACAACTCTTCTCCAAATGGAAAAAGAGCAGAAACTTAACGGCTGCCTCATAAACATGATTTAATGCAGAATCCAGACAGATTCTAGTACCACCACTCCTTCGAGACTAAGAAAACAAATATTAATTAATGCAGAGATTGCAATTGACCGCTATTTCAGGAGTCAAAGGATAGGCCTGCTAGCCATTCTGTTAGGTTCTTAATTACTAATATGCAGAGAATCAGTTCTAGAAAATGGCCATTTCCTTGAAGCTAACCAACAGATACAAAAAGGTGGTAAATATTTATGATGGGGTATGCCAAATTATTCATATTACACGTGACCAAGCAAAGGATAAGAATATACAACAGAAGTGTAAAACATACACCTGAGCTGTAGACCTAGGCCCATAGATAGAACGAGATCCTCTCGTCTCCAGGACTGTAAAGTACAACTCATCCTTTGATAGCAGAAGATGTGCACAATAACTCTCAAGCGGATCCGCACTACCGAAAACCATCTGCAGAGTGAGATACAATTGTAATTCTCGGAAAACGACTCATCAACAACAGAAGCAATAATATTAACCTCTGCTAATTCTTCCGGTGTTACCGACTTATTATTCTCGAGAAGCTCAATCCAAGCAAACTCCAGCAGTGAATGGTCCTACACCAAACAAACAAGCACATAGAGGTCACTAGAGCAAATCAAAGACTTTACAAGGTAAAAATAACAGCTTAGTTAAAAATGAACCGACCAAGTTATCCCAAGCTTTTTGAACAAAGCTTGAGATGTCTGAGTGATCAAAATTCTCTACACCAGGAACAATATACGTAATTTGTTGTGGTTTAATTGAGGACGATACACCATTCTGTTATCACAACAAGATTCGTTTAGAACCACAAACAGATGAACATGAAACAAAAATGATAAACAGAGAGTTCCACAACACCTAGCAAAAGCAACCTAGTCAAAATGCCGGGTGATTTCTACTTAGAACCTGATCGTAAACCATCCAATTCTTCTTCCCGTCAGGTCTCTGAGTCACAGCCAATAGCACTCTCTCTGCATCTTTCTTGAATTCTAGAAGCATTCCCTTCTGTAGCTGCCTGTTCAGCAGCTTATCTTCCAGAAGCTCTCCGCTACTCGTTAATCTAAAAATTTTGTTCAATTAATACTCTGACGATGAATGATTACACAAATCAAATTAGGTAGAAGCTTACTTAATCGCGGAGCGAACTCGCTTGCTTTGAATGGAAGCTGCGAGCTGTTCCATCACTCTGTCGACGAGACTGTGTGTGGAGAGGGTCCGACCACTACCTCCCCCGCCAGGAACAAAGAAACGGAGCTCACAACGGAGTACGGTGAACGGAGAAAGAAGTCGAGAGTACGGACGAAACTGTAAGGTCATGAAATGGTTAAGACGGCGTCGGAAAGCGGAGAGAGGCGGAGATGAAGAAGAAGAAGCAGAAGAGCAGCGAAGTAACGAACAGCCGTTGACGGCCCGAATCGTTACCATGTTTCGGTGATAACGGATACGTTAAGAGACGAAATTGGAGTCTTCTCCTTCGATTTCTTGGTGACGATAAAGTTGGCTCTCTCTCAGTACCAATCTCTGGTGTTGGAAGTTTGGGATTTATTTACAAAAATACCCCTATGGACTATCTATATCGGTTGTGCCTTACGGATGACAATGAGTAGGGTTTGGGTATTACTCTACTCATATTCATATTCATTTTTTTTTACTCAACCCATATTCATATTTATCGGTTTTTACTATTTACTACCCATATCCAAATTCATTTGATTGTTCAAGTTTTTGGATATCCATCGAGTTGCATAGTACATAAAAATATAACTTTTAAATATAAAATATAAAGAGCAGATTTATGCGAACGTTCTAAATCAAAATTACTTTCATAATAATAAGTCAAGATTTTAATTTGTAAGTCTTAAAAAATTATAAAATTGGAATAATGAAAATCATAATGTGTAATTCAAAGACAACATATATTTTTCACAATCAACAACTATAACAAATACTGAAATATTCAAAGCTTCAAATTATCTTTGCGTGAACTCCGCAACATTCAAAACTCTATCTCCATATTATTTGCAATATTATCATCTTATAAGAAAATAAAATATGATGAAAAAGGAGAGAACTGAGGAGTAAAGTGAAGATTTTAAAGTTGTTTCTTCTCAGAAAATATTAATATTTTATTATATTTAACCATAAATATTCAAGAAAAAAATAGAAAAATAAAGTTAATCAAAAACAGATAGGGTATGGGTATCCATCAGTTCGGGTTATCACTAAACCCATATCCAAATCCACATCCACATTTATTTTTCAGCATCCATTTAAAATATATTTTTCAGCCTCCATATCTATTTTTTGGGTCGGGTAGTATATATATTAATCGGGTTGAAAACTCACTGCCATCCCTACTATTCGGTGTTTCCCAAAGCTAAGCTAGCATAATTATTAAATATGTAAAATTATTTTACACGTGTTTATAAATTATAAATACATACCGCCGGACATTATTCGCTTAAACTCATACGCGTGAATCTCGTAAGTTTCTATTTCTACCTATACTCTTACCACCTCAAAGCTTCCATAAGAGACAATAACACCATCTCTCTCCCTATCAACAATATCACTTTATCCTCATCATCTGTATTGTTCATCAAGATTTTATCGTAAAGCTCTAATGAAACCAAAGTTCTCTATCCTTTTTCTGCGATCGAACAGTAGATCTCTGCACTTAGATCACCAAATCTCTGCCATTTTCAGTTCCTTGTACTGGCGAGAATTTTACTTCTTGGCCTGTTTTTCTTGAATTTCCTTGTACATTGTCATCTCCTGGTAAGCTTGGTCAAATCCTGCTCATTCGTTCTTGATCTTCCAAACCCATATTAGAATCATTACAATCAATGCTTAGATATGTAACTTTTTGAAAATTCTGAGGTAATTTCAGGTTTTTTGGGAAACAGAGACAAGAGTTGAAACTCGAAAATGGAGAAACCTAAACAAGTTCTTCCAAAACCACCTGGATACAACTCGAAAATGGAGAAACCTATACAAGTTCTCCAAAAACCACCTGGAGACAACTCGAAAATGGAGAAACCTATACAAGTTCTTCAAAAACCACCTGGATACAACTCGAAAACGGAGAAACCTATACAAGTTCTTCAAAAAACACCTGGATACAAGGATCCGACCAATAATTCCCGACAAAACCCCAAACTGCCGCCTAGAAAACCCATCCTCCCGACGTTATACCAGCCGAGGAAGAAACGCGCAGGATGCTGTCGTATTTGCTACTGCTTATCTTGCATCCTCTTGATCGTCATCGTCTTCGCAGTTCTGGTCGCCAGTGGTTTCTTCTACGTATGGACTGATCCAAAACTCCCCGTTTTTCACGTCCTCTCATTCAACTTCCGAACTTTCAAAGTCACGAAGCAACCCGACGGTGCGTACCTGAATGCAGCGACGGTGACGCGTGTGGAGGTAAAGAATCCGAACAGCAACATAAGAATCCGCTACGGTCAGTCCAACGTCCACATCACCATCGGGAAAACGGAGGATATTGAGATGGGCACTGCACAGATTCCGGGGTTCACTCAGGGGACGAAGAACACCACGAGTTTGAAGATCAAAACTAGTGTGACTAACGAGTTGATTGAAGGAGCTGGGTGGAGGCTTATGGATCAGTTTAGGAGGAAGAGTCTGGTTGTTAACGTCGAAGTGAAGACTAAGTTTGGAATAAGTGTTGGAGGTCTGGCGACTGAAATGGCCGATGTTCAAGTGTTGTGTGAAGGCATGACGTTGAAGGAAATCGAAGATAGTCAGCTCCCCAAGTGTCACGTTAAAGCGCTCAGATGGTAAGTGCTCAGGTCTTCTTGTTTGCTTTAGTACATGATTTGCAAGATTCGGTCACTGCATACATCGTTGAGATATTCAAGATTGCATATTCAATTTTGTTCAATTCAGTTTTGTTTTTGATTCCAGGCTCAACTTGGCGTAGTAACCTATACAACCAATGCGAGAGGCATTCACAAGTAACTATCTGTATCTAAACATGATTGTTGTTTATGTTAAAGTTTTCACAGTGTCTGGCAGCGTAGAAATAGAGGAAGATATTGGATTGAAAAGATGTAGATTAAGACCAACATGCTTCCTTACCAAAATTCTTGCTTGTAATGATGCATTTAAAAAGGGCCTTCTTACTGTTTTATGGCCAAGATTTTGAATTACATCCTAGGGTGAAAATTGGGCTTGGATCATGCCTAGGTTGATCAAATTTTGGGCCAGTAACAATTGGGCTTGGATCATGCTCAGGTTGATCAAATTTTGAGCCCAAAATTTGAAAAAAAAATCAAGCTCAGGGTCCTGTCGTTATAAATAAGACAACGCCACGTCATTTTGCTGAAAATTGCGATTGGATACGAGACAATGAACCTAATTATTTTTAATTAAAAATGCAAAATGACTTCTTGTTGTTTTGTGGTTTGGTTGTTGGCCAAAATTTTGAATTACATCCTAGGGTGATAATTAGGCTTGGATTATGCTCAAGTTGATCAAATTTTGGTATCATCGAGTTGAATTATAAGTGGATTCTTTAGTGGTAACTAATATCCTGTCCTTCTCGACTAAACGGCCAATGTTGTACAACCCCTTAGTTGTGGGTATTAACGAGTTGTTTATTTGAAACTGGATAGTTTTACCTCGTCATATTTACAGGGAGAAAAATTGGTGTGTTAACTGGCTCGCCAACTTTACTGTTTTTTTAAAATTAGGGATTACTATTTTTGATACTGCACCTATAGTAAGGTGTCTTCGTATTATTTTAGAGAATATGTCTGAGGTTTGTTTCCCTAAATTAATCATGTAATGTGTTTCGCTTGTTCTTTCCATTTCATTCAAAGAAAAAAAAATGGGCCCAAAATTTTTTAAAAAATTAAAGCTTAAGATTCGATCCTTATAAATAAAACAATGCCAATGTCATTTTGCTGAAAATTGGTGTCGGATACAAGACAATGATCCTAATTATTTTTAATTAAAAATACAAAATAACGTCATTCTGTATTTTTAATTAAAAATAATTAGTCGCATCCAATCCTAATATGATCTATTGTCATCTCTGTTACACTTTTATGGTTTTAAAAATATATAAATAAATAATTATTGTTATTTATAATATTAACATTGTTAAAATGGTAATAATTTAAATACAATTAAGATTGTGTGAATTTTTAATAATTCAATTGTAAATTTATTAGACGTTAAAAATTTATAAATTCTTTATCATTATTTTTCATATTTAATTTAAGGTTTATTAAGTATTATTGTAATAATGTTAAAATATAAGATAATACTAAAAATAGTAATAATAACTTATTTAAACATCGTGTAAATAGTACATGTCTTTTGATTATTTGTCTTTTACACTAAAAGTTTTGAATTACACTCAAACGCTAACATTTAAAAAAAGGAATTTTGTGAATATTTTATATCTGGATCAGAAATTTTAAATTTTTATAATATCCCAAATAAGTAATTTAATTTCTTAAATTTATTTTAAAAATATTTTAAAAATGCTGATTACAAATAAAATTTACACTACATCGTTTTTAAAATTCATTCTTATTGATATAAAATAGTAAAAACGACGAAAATGTATTTAAATAGTACATGTCTTTCGTTTATTTGTCTTTCTCTGTTTTGAGCAAGTGTATAGGTGTGTTGTGGGAGTCCAGATCTTCTGTCTAATATTATAGTGTCGTATTGTATCCAATAAATCTCAACCATTTATTTATCTGGGGTTCGCATGAAACTCGCGTGTGTCTCGTAAAGTAAATAGTAAAATTATATGAGACAGAATAAAACAAGACAGAGAATCTGGTTTCGTGCTGAGGCGGGGCTGTAGTATAGGGTTCTTGGATTGCTGATGGAAATGACAGGTCGCCATACTTGCTTAAATAGCAAAACTATGAACAGAGTGATGTCTGATGTGAGGTGTAACTTAACATCTAATATTTGTTTTTGTGCATTAGGTTTAGGTGGTGACTCATAGGCCACTATAATATTAATTATAATATTATTAAATTAAGATAATGCCACTTTTTATATTTTAACTCGTTCAAAAATACTATGATATTATATTTAAAATATCTCAATGGATCAGACCCGGTTGATCGGGCCCTAGGCCCCAATTATTTTTAGAAAGTTCGGTTCTAAGGTCGAGTTTGTTGAAGTACGGAGTTGAGTAATTCACAATCTGAGACTGTTTTTAAAAAATGTATATGCACGCTCCTCTTAGTTTCTCAATTAAAATTGAAACCAACTTATATGATTCATATTTTAAATTTACGTCAACAATTTTTTTTTGGTAATTTAGTTTATATAAATTTTATAACTTTTTTTTGAAGAAAATAAAATTTAAAAAACCCTTTTTATAAAATAAATACACTTACTAATTTTAAATTGCCACGATGTATTTTGATTTATGTCCGTATTAGTTATATCTAATTCTTTTTATAACAACAACAATACGTCATCGTCGTTGTCGTCGTCGTTACAATCAGTTCGAAGTGTCGGCAAAAAGGCAAAGTCTGGACAGGTCTAATAATATGCAGCCTTACCTTTACGTAATAGAGAGGCTGTTTTGGTAGACCTATATAGAGATGTGACATTCAGGTTAAAGAGTAAATAAGTAAAATTGACACGTTAAATTATTACGTAAATAAAATTACAATAAATAAATAAAAATAATAAAAACTAAAAAATATAAAATATAACCAAAAATATACTGATATGGTGTTCAGATCTGCTAGTACCTGAAAAAAAAAAACAAAAGATATACCTGATAAGCTGCAAGGTCCAGCTCTCCTATCTTTTTCATTAATCACAGTCAGCAGTCAGTCTCAAGTTGGTTTTCCTTTCACTTCGACATTCCTGTGAGTCAGCTCCTTTCTCGCGACAATACGTATTTGCGCAAAATATGACACATATCAAATCTTTTTAATAATTATAATTTCGAATTGACGCAATAGTTTGTAAATTGCGTCAATCAAGTACTTTGTATTAGGCAAATGGTATACAAAAAACTTAATCAAAAGATCATAAATAGAAAAAAAATCGAATACATAACCTTTTGACTCCATACTCTTCGGTTTCACCAACTCAATTAACCTAGTATGAATTTCAGTCATTTATTTATGTGAATCCTGCGTGAAACTCACATAAATAAACGTGAGATTCCTATAAATAAATAGCTGAAATTTATGAGACAAAATAAGATACCATAATATTGGACAAAACATTTCATTAGTTTTTTTTATTTTTTAGATGACGTTATTCACAGAAGATGTTCAAGTCTTTTACGTTAGAAAATGTGGCTTTAAGTCACGACATAGAAGATGGA
>JANIPN010000004.1:60264128-60278010 GCA_027478595.1 Erythroxylum anguifugum
ACGAACCCACTAACTATGATAAAAGGAACTGCACTAATAAAAGAAACTGCACTTGACCCAAGGCCACACACACACACGTAATAAAAGACATGATCCCACTACCAACTTAAAAATAGAAACTGAATTTGACGAAAACTACTCTGTTGTTCCGTAACAGAATGTCATGTCATTCTGATATATTATTTTAGTTTTCAACTTTTAAATATGATTAAACTAAAATAGTTTTGACTTTGGGTTGGGGTTAATATCTTAGACACGAGTTTTAAACGTTTAGTTGCTAAACAGCAGTGCAACAACTTCACAAGACACGAAGACTCCAAACTACTGTTTTAAACATTTGCAGCTGAGAATCAAATGATTCAGCCCTTTTATCATGAGCACGAAAGGAAAGCTTCCCACGTGTCAACTCGAGAACCCTTTAGGGGTTTAATGGATCACCCTGGAACCCAGGAACTGGAACTGGTCCAAGCGTATTTGGTTGCTTACCTTACCTGCTTAAAATGGGAACATGTAACCTGATACTATTATTTATACCTATCATATTTCATGTCTATTCAATAAATGGGGAGGTTGAGCTACTACTTGGAGATTCTTAAGAGCACTTTTTTTTTGGTAAATAAAGCCACGTCAGCTGTCCACCTAGGCTGACAAGTCAACCTACGAAAAACAACACAATCAGATTACAATTAACCAAAACAAAGATCGTTGCATTCTTGTCCAAATTGCGACTTTTGTCTTCGCTTTGACGGCTCATTCTGCTTTACAAGATGCGCCCTTGCTTTATTCCAAGTCCACCCGACTGCTGAGGACCACCGCTAACGACTCGGGTCCACTGTGATGGACACGTATTCTCCTCCGAGAGGAGCATTTTCGTAATTAATGGACAGAAACGGAAGTGATGATGACGAGGCACTGAAACTGAGTCTGAGAGTGATTCCCTCTTCTGAGAGCGATAATTCGGCCTCGTGTGGCCAAATGACAACTGCCCACCTCACATCATAAGACCGTCTTTCCATTTCTATACACGTGTCAGTAGCTGATCCGTTTTAATCTTAAGGTCACCGCCGATGAAGTGGACAGTAAAGTAATATAACTAAGACGGGCTACATCCGGTGACATTTAAACTTTGTAAGATGGACGGCTGTGATCTATCTGACTGAAGGCTCGCATTCTATTTTGTTTTGTTTCTCTTCATTTCAACGCACCTCGTCTGTGTCTTTTGGCTTCTTGTCCACAACATACTAAACTCTATGTTTTTCGCTTTTTCTTAATCTTAATGTTCCTTTATGTAGTAGTATTGTAGTGGTAGTACAGCTTGTTCTGTAAGGTACTGTTTCTTTGGTTCACTGCTTGTTTTGATTTAGTTGGTTCATCTTCAAAGCTGTCAATGTTATTGGTCTTGTAAAGTTCTAAACTTTGATGGAAAAAAAAGGGGTTTTCTTTGTTTTCTCTTTCGAGCTTAGAGGAAGCTTGAAGCTTGAAGCTTGGTGCTTGGTGTTTGGTGCTTGTTGATTTGTTTTTGGAGCGTGTTTACTGTCCTTTAGTTGGTTTTCTTCTTGTTCTGATGACTTTTGTTTCTTTGGAAGCAAGGGAGCTACTTTGATCATAAGCTGAGTTTGTCTTCTTCTTTTGGGCGCAATCAATTCATTCACTGGTGTTCTGAAGTTGGGTTCTTCATTATACGTCTTGACTGGGAAGTTGGTGATTATGGATCCACGCTTCAGAGGCTTTTCGGGTTCAACGAATGGAATCCAATTCAGAAGCCAACCTTTGTCTGTTCTGCCAAATCAGAATATTGTTGGTGGATTCAGATTTGAGAATAGTTTTATAGATCACAATGTCAGAGAGTTTCATTTCCCTCCACCTGATCCAGAACCGACTAATTTAACACCTTACTCAAACGTGACCCACGAAGAAGACTCACCAGAAGACTGTGACTTTTCTGATACAGTTTTGAAGTACATAAGCCAGATGCTTATGGAAGAAGATATGGAGGAAAAAACTTGCATGCTTCAAGACTCTTTGGATCTTCAAGCCGCTGAGAAGTCCTTCTATGATGTTCTAGGCAAGAAGTACCCTCCATCCCCGGAGCCAAATTCAGCTTATATCAATCAAACTGGTGAGAACCCATCTGATAGTTTAACTTCTAATTACAGTCCTAGTATTAGTAGTAGCATCAGTGATGGTGGCTATTTAGATGATAGTACTTGGCATGTGAACTCAAAACGTCGGGATTTGTTTCAACCACGAACCTTTCGTGCTTCTAGCGTATCCCGATCATGCAGCTCTTCGAATAGTTTAGCTACTAGTGTGGATGGTCTTGTGGACTCTCCAATCAGCAGTTTTAAAGTCCCTGGTTGGAGTGGAGAGAGCCAATCCATTTTGCAGTTTAAGAAGGGGGTTGAGGAGGCTAGCAAATTTCTTCCTCCTGTTAATGGCTTATTTCTTAATTTTGGGTCGAATGGGGTAGTCTCTGATGAGTCAAAGGGGAGGCCTAGTGAGGTTACAATCAAGTTAGAGAAAAGGGATGATCGGGAACATTCACCTGGTGAGTCAAGGGGAAGGAAAAATCCTTATAGAGGTGATGAAGATAGAGGAGAAGAAGAGAGGAGTAGCAAACAACAGGCAACTTATGATGAATCTGATTTACCATCAGATGTATTAGACAAAATGCTGTTTCATTGTGGTGGGGAAGGTAAAACAGACTTGGCAGCTCTTTGTGAGACCTTAAAGAATGCAGCAATCAAAAACGAGCAAAATGGACAGTCAAAGGGATCCAATGGGGGAAAACGTGGTAAGAGACGTGGTCCGAAGAAGGAATTGGTGGACTTAAGAACACTAATGATTTGTTGCGCACAAGCTGTTGCGGCTGATGATTGCAGGAATGCCAATGAATTGTTAAAGCAGATTAGGCAACATTCCTCTTTCTTTGGAGAAGGAAATCAGAGATTAGCGCATTGCTTTGCCAATGGTCTTGAAGCACGCCTGGCTGGAACAGGTAGTCAGATATATAAAGGTCTTGTAAGTAAGAGAACATCTGCTTCTGATATTTTGAAAGCTTACCATCTCATTCTTGCTGCTTGCCCTTTCAGAAAGCTCTCCAATTTTGTCTGTAACAGGACAATAAGGGATATTTCACAGAATTCGATGAAGCTTCATGTCATAGATTTTGGAATTTATTACGGCTTTCAGTGGCCTACTCTTATTCAGCGACTCTCATCGAGATCAGGGGGCCCTCCGAAGCTCCGAATTACAGGAATAGATTTTCCGCAGCCAGGGTTCCGACCAGCAGAGAGAGTTAAAGAAACAGGACGAAGATTAGCAGCTTATGCCAAAAAGTCCAATGTCCCATTTGAATACAATGCTATAGCAAAGAAATGGGAAACCATAGGAGTTGAGGAACTGAAGATTGATGAAGATGAAATTGTTGTTGTTACCTGCTTCTATCGGGCTAAGAACTTACTCGATGAGACTGTGTCAGTGGACAGCCCTAGAAACATTGTTCTTGATATCATAAGGAAGATTAATCCTACTATCTTCATCCACGGGATTGTAAATGGTGCCTACAATGCCCCCTTCTTTGTCACTCGATTCCGTGAAGCTCTGTTTCATTTTTCTGCTTTGTTTGACGTGCTAGAAACTATTGTCCCTCGTGATAATCCTCAGCGGATGCTGATTGAGAAAGAGATCTTTGGTAGGGAAGCCATGAATGTTATAGCTTGTGAGGGATGGGAGAGAGTGGAGAGGCCAGAAACATACAAGCAGTGGCAGGTCCGCTGCTTGAGGGCAGGATTTGTGCAGCAACCTTTTGACAGGGAGATATTTAGGACTGCATCTGCTAAAGTGGGACGTCTTTACCACAAAGACTTTCTTATCGATGAAGATGGCATGTGGTTCTTGCAAGGATGGAAGGGTCGAATCATATATACCATTTCTGCTTGGAGACCGACACAGAAATCTTAAAATGCTTGCAGGTGCATTAGTACTTTCTCGAATCGACAGAGAATACTTGGGATATAATGTAAGAAACCAACTTCCTGACCGTTGTATGAAATCAAAGGTTTTGTTTCTTCATATAAAGAAGCTTAACTACTTGTATTTTAACACCTGTGTTTCTAGTTTCACTAGAGCTTAAGAGCAGAATTGAAGTCTTTGTGGTGTCATGTATGGTTTTATGTAAAGCAACGAAAAGAATGGAATTTTCTGATTGGAGTCGGGGAAAATTTGGCGGCCTGAAGCATTGTAAAATATTTAATAATCATTGAGCTTACATTTGTATGGTGGATCATTACTTTCTGTTCTCTTTCTCTGCCATCTTAGCTTAGAAAGCATCATTATCAGCTTTGACATATGGTATTGACCTACTACCCAATACCTATTTCCATGAACAAAAGCTCAAAGCTTGGAAAAGGAGGCACCAAAATGTCAAGAAAAGCAGAGCCGCATAATAGGCTTTCTCCATATAGTTACATGTCTTGACTTTTCCTGTCAATGTCTACCTCAAAGTTTGCTTCTTTACTGCTTACACCTTCTAACTGCTACTCTGTTTCCTGAACAATATAAAAATAAACCCGTGTCCATGTCGTCGTGGGGACCCTGATGTGCGGCTAAAACTACAGATTGTGTTATTTAATGGCTGAAAAGGTTGACTAACGCTCCTGAACTCCATTTCTTATAACTTTTTTCAGTTCCCTACTGTTTTCTTGGGCCAAACACTCCTGACAGCCAATTCCTGTATTATTTTTAACAACGGTTAAGGTCGGTGCATATAATATTCCTGAGCCTTTAAAGAGGGTGACTTTATCGTTTATTCTGATTAATCAGTTTTTATTCTATTCTATTAAATCTTATCTACATCTTTACGTGAGTCTACACAAATATATGAATCAGATTAAGTGACACAGTATTGAAATATCCTAACGAGAATATGGTGCTCCAACCCTCAAAAAGATATACATCACACTCTCTTACTCTAATCAAAAGATTACCGATTCTCTCTAACTTCTTGCATACCCACTTTGCCTTTGGTGCTCATAATTGGTGTTTGTTTATAACTTTGGTGCAGGATAATGATGTTTCAAATAGTCTTTGTGGTTAAGTGTGACATGATCCCCACTGAAAAAGGAAAGGGCCACAATATAAAGAATACCCAACTTTTCTAAGCTTATCAGAGAAGAGTCATCTCTCTATCTGAGATACTATCCATATAAATAATAGCTCTTTCCACAGACATTAAAGAGCTGGGTATGGAAAATGGTGGTCCTAACTCTCATTCGTGATGTGGACAAGAAGTCTCAGAATTCCATTGAAATGACTCGCAGTACAAAGTGAGCCACTTACATGCAAACCAGCACTACAGGTCAGAAGTGCTTTTCCAACTAGGGACCAAAATCATGGTCAGGTCAGAGCCACTCTATGCGTAAATATTCTCACTTCGATAAGCCTACGGTGTCATGTCATGTTGACTTGATGCTCATCGGCCCAACTGGGAATGTCTTCTCATGCAAAATGATTCAAAATTGACCCAACTCCTCAAAATGAACCGCACTTATGCTCCTGATCGAACATCAGAAAGTGATGACAAAGTTCTAGTTACTCGAGGACTTGGTTAAGAACCAATACCGAAGGAGAGGTCAGGAGACAGCGTGAGTTCAACAAGGGAATGATAAACCAGAGCTAATTTTCACAATGGTCTCGTTTCGAGCTCAGATCCTTAAAAGTCTGAAATTGATCGAATTCCTCAAAATTCGAATTAGATCGAATTAGCATTGCAATGTAATTTTTTTTTAGTTAGCCCACAAGGTGTCTTAGGAGGATCCCAACTATGAGAAGGTACCTTTAAGTTATCAACTCCCATATTAATCTCTGCTTGCACTGAGTTAGCCCGTAAGGGGTAAAGTACTGACCAAACAGATTTCTCCATTCTTAAGACGAACTTGAGACCTCTGATTATAGGATGAGAGTGCTGAACCACTCACACCAACCTGTTTTGTTGCAATGTAAATTTTATTATGAATAAAACTAATAATTTAAGGTGATGTATGGATCATAGTTGATGGTCTTGTAAAGTTAAAACAGAGAGGATAGGAATGAGAATAAGAATCTGTTTAGCGTCAATTTATCAAACCAAGTGGATTACAGCAATCAGAGACGTCACGCGATCAAGATGGTGACTTTTGTAAGTTATCATCAGAGACTAGCTCCTCCAGGAGTAACAACGGATCCTGAAGATGCAAGTACGAATTGGCTTGCAAGATCATAATTGACTCGATGTTCTACACGGGATTTCAATGGAAACTGGACGCTTTAGTCATAGGCAAGCTAAATTCAACATAATCAACTCAGATCGGAATTCCAGATACAGCATAGGTACAAGCTTTCAGGATTATAAGGATTATTTTGTCATGCACTTTTTCCTCATCAATATAGGATTTTTATAATCCTCAATGTGAATACATGTTCAAACTAGAAGTTATCATAATGATATGAGACCAACGGCATCTGAAACTTGGAATCAAAAACGAGTAGTGATCCGGGAAAAGAGTGTTTTAAAATCTTTGGTTGGTGTCCCTGTTCCCTCTGGCTTAGAGGCCAGATCAAATGCCTTGAATTTAGCTTCCTCGTACTGCAAAGCCTGTTTCAGGCGAGTTGAGAAGAAATAAATATGTAGATTAAGCTTAGTCGAGTGTCATTTGACTGGAAAGATCAGGCTAATGTTTCGGAAAAGTAGAGAGCTATCACGCAAAACAAAACCGTTATTTATATACAACTGTACCTGAATGCATACTTCTGCAACATCAGCCCTTGCAATGGTTCTTGTCTCTGTCTGAAGAAGCTCATCATCCTTTCCCACAAGCAATTCTCGGATACCTCCTTCTTTGTCTTGCAGGCCTCCAGCCCTAATTTAGCCAGAAAAATTTGAGTCAATACAATCTACATAAAAGATGTCAAAAGGCAGATGAGAAAGGAACTGACACAAGAACATAGCACCATTTCCAATCTTTGCCACATTAGTCTGGAATTCAAACTTGTAACCTTATATCCAACATGTATCACAATATTACACGTTAAGAAATGAACTAGCTTGTATTATGTATCAAACTGAAAAAACCTGCACATGTCCCTGTTTCACCTTATAATTGTATATGGAACACCAGAATCAGCCAAATACTGCTCAGCCTTTCTCTTCCAAACCTGGTACATTATAGAAGTGACATGTCAAAAGTGCAATATAAAGTATATAAAAAAAACACTAAGAAAGAGATATAAGAGTAGAAAACACAAGAATATACAATGTTGAAGTATCTTCTTTCACAAGCAGAAACAGAAAGTACTTTTGCATGAGGTAAGGATAACGAACCAGTATATTTCCATTGCCCAAACTGTTCAAAGGGTTATTAAGATCTGTTCCACCCATGGATCCAACTAGGACAATTTGCCTCACTCCAACTGCCTTGGCTGTTTGTTCAGGTATAACTTTCAGTTCAAATGTTTTAGGTGGAAGAAAAGAAATTTCGAATTACTGAGGAGAGAGTAGAAGGATTCTCACCAGCATCAATTTGGTTTTTCTGACCAATCCAATCAACCTAGAATTCACAAGAATGGCATCACATTGTTAAAAGAACAAAAAGAAAAAAGAAGCAATTAGGTTAATGGTTTAATAAACAGGAAGCATATGTAAATTACCTGTTCAGGAAACGCACCATCCTCAAAATAAAACTCAGGTCTTCCTCCTTGAGATGGATCAAAACCAGGCTTCATCTTTGGCACTGCACTGGTGAGTATAATGAGAGCATCGATCCCTCTGATAGAAGGCAAGATGCTTTCAACATCCCTTATATCGCCAATAAATACATCCTCAGCTCCACCGATTTTCTCCTTGCTCTCTTGAGTTCTCACTAAGCCTCGGGCAACGTATTGGTCTGATCTCTCCTTTAATTTCTTATACACAATTGAACCTGTCCATGTTGCATCATAGCAGCAGCATGTTAACAAAATAGCCAATACTAAACTCTTTGACAAAGAGTAAAGAGAAAGAACAGTTCCATTGCCTTCTCACATCTACAGTAAAACAAAATGCAGTACAAATTGCAATCACCAGAATCATAAATCCATCATGAGAACAGTGCATGTCCTCATATCACAAGTCAATGAAAATTTCCATTTATTCATGACCCAACTATAAATGATCAAGTCCACCCTCAAAACTCAACTTAATCACCACAAAACTAAGGCATAAGCCTCTGCTCCTTCTCATCCCCAATCAGGATGCTAACCCTTTTCAAGAAACAAATTTATTTACACGTAATGTTCGTTAATAGATAGAAAAAAATCAATCTTTGATCGCCCCACAATAGCACAAGTTATAAAGATCCAATCTTTTTTCACTAACTGCAAAAAGAATATTGAAAACCCCTCAAGCCCGACATCTAAATTTTAATAAACAGAGAGTAAAAACGCACATAAAAACAAGAACAATCCCCTAAAACCCAAAACCATAAGAACCAAAACGTGCGGGTTAAAGAAAGAGAGAGCACCAGTTCTGCCGCCAGCTCCGGTGACAAGGACAGTTCTGGCCATAGAAGCCGATGGTGTTCCTGATCTCCAGCGGCCATTCCTACGACGAAATTGTATAGTAGAAGAAGAGGGACGAGATGGACTGGAAAGTTGCGGAAGTACCCAACTACCAGTGCCAGTAAGGTCGTGCTTATGCAAATGAAATGCAGATGGGACAAGTGTCAAAGCTGCCATTGGTAGGTAGGACCAACTTCCATACGACCGCCGGTGAAACCTGCTCTAAAACCGCCTACCTTCAACCGTTAACTCGCAGGTTGTCCTTGTTGCTCGAGTAAGACTAATGCTATCCTAAATCTTCTGTATAGTGTATACCTTATCTGGGGGGTCTTGTCTTCGCGCGCCAGCGTAAGTCTTTAACGGGTCGGATCAGTGGTTCGTTCGTTCGTAGAAAATGGATCCGAAGTTTCTTAACTTAAGCCCGTTTGTTTCTTGAACTATCGTTATTATCATCGCACTTAGTCTAAAATTTCACAGTGAAATTCTGGAGAGTTTATATAGTACGCAACCTTACTTCTATATAATAAAAAGGCTATTTTCGGTAGATTCACATGTAGATATAACATGTAAAATAATGATGCAGAACACGGAAGAAAATAGCTTAATAAAAATACAAATTACTAATAAAAATAAATTAATATAAATTAATAAAATAATAGCAATAATGATACAAATAATAGGATAGATTAAAATAATAGGGATAGTTTTTGTTTCTTGAACCAAAAACTAAAATTCATACAAACCAAATCAAAATGTTGTTTTTGTTTACAAGCATTTGGTGGATACGCTATATCAGTAAAAACAAAATTTAAATATAATTTATTGTTATCCCGAAAAATTGTTAATAGGCAAAATGGAAAAATTAAATATGAAAGTTTTATTAAAGTTCAATTTAAATCCTAATTTATTAAAATTCAATTTAAATCCTAACATTTTAAAATTTTAAAATTAAACCTTAACATTTGTGAAATGTTCTATTTTAACAAAAAATAAACATTTTCATTTATTTTTCAACTTTTTTTAAAACCTTTTTTGTTAGTGCCTTGTTACTTGGACTTCAAAGCTGGCACATGAAACCTATTAAATAAAGCTTATTCATGGGCATAAGAAGTTGGAGGAAATTAGGCATCAAATCTTTAATTTTTTCAATTCAGCATATCTTTCAGGAAGCTAATCAGTGTGCCGATTTTCTAGCAAGACAGGGTTCTTTCAATACGTCATCTTGGTCTATCTGGGACTCTCCGACCCCGGACATGCGCACTCTGCTACTTAATGATCAGAGATCTGTTGCTTCTTTGAGGTGTTAGTCCTCCTTGTTTTGTTTCCTCCATTACACCAATAAAAAAAACACACAAATGTTAATCTATCTCATGTTATCTCTCTCTTATTTGGTTCTCTCTCATCTCTCGTTCTCTCCGCTCATTTGGTTCTTTCTTATCTTTTTAGTGGTCCCTTTATTGACATATTTATAGGTAACAAAAAAATTTTATTATGGTTCCGGTTTGTCAATGTGTTGTTTAAAGGATTCTTTAATATAATATCATCTTGCCTAATGCTTTTGTTCCAACTAGTATCCCAACTTGTATTGTTTGCAGCATAAGAGATAAAAGATATCTTATTCTTATGTATCTTTTCTTATGTTATTTAATGTACAAAAATCCAACCACTAGCAAAACGAATTGGTTATCGTGAACATAATGTACAACGTGGTTTAGTGGTGTAATATACGTTGATTTACTCACTTCAATTGGATGGATAATAGGCATTGCTTGAAGCTTCTATTATGGATATTAATTCCTGATTTGTTAAATGTGTAAGCAACTATATATTAGAATTAAGAAAAAGAAAGAATAAGATTCTTTTATGAGCGTTTATTTGTTTCATAATATGTGATTGTATTGTATATATTCCTTAATCTATATTTGCTTATGTAATTATCATTTTTTGCGCTCTAATGACTCAATATGGAAGTTTTAAATTATAATATGATGATCATTTCAAGCTAGATCATAAGTTGACTTATGAAGGAGGGTCATTATAATATTATGACAAAGTTAACCTTAATTTTGTCAGTCATAGACAAATTTACAATATAGGGAATGAACCTGGGCACTAACAGATTGACAAGGCCTATTTCAAAATTTAAATTCAATAAGTCTTTATGACTTATGGAATCTAATGATAATTATATTAGATTGATAAACCTTTTGAAAATATAAGACAAAATTGATTTATATGTTGCATATAAGCTCAATATTTTGATTTTGGCTTTAGAAGTTTTGGCTATAATAGAAGTTGTTGTAACACCCACATATCCCCTGGTAGGATATGCAGATGCTACACATAACAGTACCTAAAACATATCATACCAACAATTCCAAGCATTCTTAGAAACTCAAGTACCATACATTACATTAGGTACATTTTATTATGTTTTAAACATACTATACATAATGTATTGACACAACATAAAACATATTACATGCCTTGAAATCCAAATTTCTTCCTGTTTATAAATATGACAAACCATATATGCAAAATACAAACTGTCTCATCATACTGAGTACAAGTTAGTAACATCAACAAACTGAACATTATTCATAACAAAACACGCTCTTCTTTGGCCTCTGCGGTTGTCTTTGTCCCAGTCTTTATACCATTCTATCTGAACCTACACGGGGCCAATCCACCGTGCTAAGCATATAATTTAGTGGGGAATATCTAAACAGGATACACAATGAAAACTGTCTCTAAACATTCACATATTCAAAAGCAATCCAAATATCATGAATCACAGAACAAAATATAACATAGTAGAACATAATATATATTTGTTCCAGAGCAAAACTCACCAGTATCAAAATTCAAACACAATGTATTTCAGAACTGAATATAATTTATCAATATAGAATATTTCTCATGTTGAAGCAAATCATTTAAATCTCATATCAGAATGTACAAATGTCAGAAATGAATATCAGAATAGGGTATAAACCCTTCAGATTAGAACATGTTTTGAACCAAAACAGACTTTGTTTATAGCAAAACTAAACATGTATCAGAATACAAAACAAGTTAGACTACTAATCTGTTTTACAGAAGTGGGTAACGGAACTAATACAAAAAATATCGTGATTGGTATTACAGAACAGGAGAGACTTATTCCTTAATAACAGGAGACACCGAAGTGTTAGTAATTGGAGACACCGAAGTGTCAATAACAGAAGACACCGAAGTGTCACAGGAGCAGCTGCAGACCCTTCTATGCATGCCTATTTACCTACAACTAGGACTTAATATTTTTAAAACAAAAACAGGTTAATTTCAGAATTCTCGTGTGAGGAACATATTGCAAAACATACAACTTTTTTCAACTTGACATATTTATAGAATTCCAAACAAACTAACATGTCATACAATAACCAAACTCTCATTCATTCATATAACTTCTCCAAAATTTTAGACCTGAATATTTGGTAAACAACAATTCATTCTTAATGAATTCCGATGACAATGACACTTGGTGGAGAGGAAGAGCAATGTGTGACAAGTTTTTGGTCCAAATTTTAAGTTAATTGAAGGTCCGGAGAAGAAGTTATGATCAAAAGAGTGAAGGGTGTTCAAAGTTGTCAAACAGCAGGATACCTCCACTGTCACGATCGTGCTTGTGCACGATTGTGCACTTACAATTGATCCTCCTTTATCACGATCATGCTGCATGATCGTGCAACCCTTTAATGCCCTTTCAGTCATGAGCGTGCTTGTGCACGATCGTGCACCACCTTTTATTCAAATTTCATTCCAGCTCTTCCCAAAATAGACTTTCGGTTCAATTTTTCATGGTCATTTTGACAATGAAAATGAAGGATTTAGGCACCACATTCTCTAAAAACTTTTTTCTTTATGTCTTAAGTTTCTAATGACACTAATTTTATGCAATTTGGTTTAGTATTTTGAAAGTTATAACCAAAATACTACAGACTGTTCTTAAACAGTGATAGAATCCAAAACCTTAATTTCAAGCCAAATTTTGAAACTGTTACTGACATAAATAAAATTTGATTCCTTCATGAAATTGTAGATATATTTATCTAGTTTATTCTGAATTTAAAATCATATGGCTAAAATACCGATACTTGTCCAGTGGAACTACTCTTTCTAACCAGTATCCAGCATGTAACAAGTTTCTAACCTCAATTCTTTCTTAATTCAGAACACATTTTATCCACTTCAAACATCAAACAATACATGTTATAATAGGATACTAAGTTTATAATTTCCTTACCTTACTAAACTTTAAATTCAACTCCAAGAATTCAGCTAAATCAAACTTCCAAATAACCAGCACATACCTAAGTTTAATGTGCAACTTTCAGCCTTAACATAACAACAGTGCAGAAGATTAGTATAACCTTTTTCTAGATTCAGTAGCTTACCAAAATTCAAGTGATGACAATCTAAGGTCCAGGAAAAATTCCAAAACTTAGAGAGAAAGTGGGAGTTTTGGTGGAGAGAAGTAAGTAAAATAAAGAAAGAACAAAACAGAAAATGCTTCCAGCAGAAACTTGCTTCATCACCATCTAGGTGTCACTCCCACCATAAGGCATATGTCTTCTTTGCATGTGTCACATATGTCTTGCACTTAAGCTACCACTTGTCACACTTCCATTAAACCATTTGTCACTTAATGAATGCTGCCAAATGCCACAATTTAATTAGGCCACTTGTCACTTTATTAACAATGTCATTTGTCACACCCTTGCCAAGCTATTTGTCACAAAATGAATGATGCCAAATGTCGTTGCATTAGCTATGCCAAATATCACTAACTCATAGGCTTAATCATACTAATTTTTATGTATCAACTTAACTTGTCACTTGACAATTTTTCTGGTCTAAATGTACCTTTTAGTTTAATACCTCAATGCTCTAATGGCATCAATTAATCCCAAGTTACTAACTATAGTCCATCAATACCAAAATTCAAGTCATATGAAATTCTCATTACAATTTTTAACACCTATCATATATGTACTTTTATGAACATATATGGTCAATAAAATCTGCAAGTGCACATAGTTGTTTCTAGTATCCACACCAATGTTATGAATACCGTACCGGGCTCGGTACCGGATTGAGCTCCGGAACGGAACTGTACCAGTACCGGTTGGTACCGGGTACCGTTTCGGGATATTTTTTAAATTTATAAAATAGTCCTTAAAATTTTTAACAATTGCAAAATAGTCCATATTGATATATTATACAGTTGTACTGTATACTTTACTAGTTTACTGTTTACATCAACCAT
>JANIPN010000004.1:60282437-60299140 GCA_027478595.1 Erythroxylum anguifugum
TTAAACCAAAGAAAATATTTGAGTCGATGATCGTGGTCTCTGCATAATAATTAGGAATTTCCTGACTAGTTGTCGTTTATTGAGTTAAACAAGTTTATTTGTGTTCTTTGCTAGTTTAATCATAGTCGTTATTTTATTTGATATCAATTGCGTTAATATTTTATTAGTGGTTAGATTAATTAGTAGTTCCATTAGAAAACTCAAAACCCCCCTTTTAATTAATTTCGCTAGTTCTTTGGCATTTGAATAAAATCAATTATTCCATTCTCTGTGGATCGACCCCATTTACCACTGTGCGCAATTTATTTTCGTTTAGTGTTTGGGATTTATTTTTGGTGGATTCGACACCCATCAGGCATTTGTCAATGATTGCTATAAGAAGAACATTTTTTTAAGGTGTAAGATCAAGTATTGCAACTCAGAAGCTTCTAACCAGAAAATAATTATAAGCAGATTCATATACCAACTAAGAAGGTAATACTAAGAAGGCCAAAAAAGGAAAGAAGGAGAGATAAAAGTAAACCAATGGAAGTGCCTATTGCAAGCAAAATGTTACAAAAGAGTCAAGTGCAAAAGTGTAAGAAACGTACAACTTCTAGGTATAATAGCAGAAGGTGTAATATAACAAGACCTAATTAACAACCTATCAGAATAAGTAACTGCTAGTTTAATATTCTCTTTTTATTTAGTTTTCAATATTATATTATGCATATTATTTTGTAGGTTTTAATAATTTCAACAAAGTGGCCAATTATTGGAGAAGGATTAGCAAGAGCGCCATCAATAGATACAAATTCACAGTTAAACTTACATTCAAAGCATCATATCAATTTTTTCTTAGAAAAATTTGGCTTATGAAACATGTTAATCCTTTGAAAAATCTTTTTTTTCCTATTAGACTTATGAAAGCAAGCATCAATTAAGTAAGAATGTATATCTAGTCAAAAAAGCATAAATGTGAGTTTGACAAGTACTTAATTACTTATATTGGTTCTCAATATTAAAAGGGTTAATGATGATTGATCAACATGACACTCACGAGTTGTTTCACATGTTGCTAAACAAAAATTTGGAGATGAAGATTTAAGATCTTTTAATTTGTCTTTTGAATTAAGAGGTTTTAGGTTCAAAGGTAAATTTAGGTCACTTTAAGACAATTACAAGTTACAATAACTAAGATGAGAGGGACAACTTGGGGACACTAACCAACAAGTTAACTAAAAAGGCTTTTAAATGTTTACTTTATACTTTGCATTTGACTTATTTTATAAACCACGTGAAATAACATGTATGTTGGCAATTGATGTTTTCCTTGAATTCATGCAATTTGTTGTATATTCATTACTTCTCAAATGACTTGTCAATTTTGTTTAATAGTGAATTCATTTGAAAAAGGTGTTCTTTTTATTATAATATTTCTCTTATTTTTTTTTGAGCTTAGTGATGGAAATAAACCTGAATTGTATAATTTCTTATTACCAATGTACGTATGAAATTAAGCTGTCACAATTTGATTTCTTATATTTCCAGTGGACAATAGGTTGCCTTGATTCAACCTAACTTTTGATTAACTTAGAATTCTCTCTCAAGAAATTACTTGTCATGCCATTGAAAAAATTTATAATTAAGCCATCCGAAGTTATTATTGCTCCATAAAGTCCTTGTTTCACCTCCCCGTATAAGATCTTATGCGAGGGTTCAGTAGCAACAGAGCCATCAAGTTACGGCCTGAGTTTGTCTCACGTTGTTTGTTCGAATCTCAAAAATGAAAATGACCATGGGACACGTAAGTCCCTGTGAGGTTGGGACCCGCGCTTCGCGTTCCCAAAAGAAGGTATATTTAGGATTTGATTTCACCTTCTGTGTAAGATCTTATGCTGGGCTTAGTGGTCACTTTATTAACATTATTGTAGTTGAAATTACTAGATTTTGTAAATTCTATTTACAAATTGCAAAAGATTTTGGCAAAGCAATAACTTAAATAAATTATATATATTAGAAATCCCTATCAAAGTTACGAGAAGGCGACCATGCAGAGTGTAAAGTTCCCAGGTTCTTTGCTTGACAAACAAGTGGACCATTTCTATGGATTTACGGGACTTACTGATTTGATGCCAGCTTGAAACAGAGTTAGGCGTGGACTTTACAGCTTCAAAGATCCGTCTGGACCTGGGATTTAAGGTTCTTTTGTGATCGCCAGCTTGATTTTGTCTGATAGCAAACTTCCACTGAACTACTGGACCATCCCACAATTTGCACGTAGTTTGGGACTGCTAAAAGCCAATGGTCTTTTCAAGCTAAAATAATTTTCCTTTAAAAGGCTTAAGGTCTCTATCTTCTTGGTATAAGCTGAAGTTGAAACAAGTTTCTTATAGCAGTAAGGTAGCTGTGTCCTTGAACAAAACACTTATCCTAGGGTTTTATCAATTAAACTGCTCTATGTCAGGCATCAAATTTAATACATGTCCTGATATATATTACGCCAGACCAGATTGTCACATATATTACGTGTATATATAATGTCTTAATGGTATATTCTGCTGGTTATAAGCACGATTTTAAGTAATTAGAATCAATGATTGCTAACTGATAATGACTTTAGTTTGAGTGTATCCGGAAGGAAGGGGAGGTGGATTGGCATTGTCGTGTGGAGTTGAAAGAGAGTTTTTTTTTTTTAATATATTATTAATCATTGGAGGAAGACATCAACATCATTGAAACATTCAACATCATTGAAACATATGATAGGGAAGTGGGGTTGATGAGATCCTAACACAATCTGCTAGGTTAATCATAGCACATATATCTAAGCCGTGACAGGTGTCTGTGCTGTAACCTTCTCAGAATAGCCAACTTCTGACTTGATCTCAGCTTCCCAGAGGTCCGGAATTGCTTCCCTCAGGTTGTGGATGCTTTCTAATGCATAGTCTGCACCTTTGACTCTTTGTGAAGTGCCAACCTGCAATCAAGTTAAGATGAAAAACACATTAATAAACTGAGAAAGTTGAAATTTTTGGGATTTGGTTACTGAAATTTTGCAGTTTCTTTTGGCTTACCAGTACTGTGTGAAGTCCCAAACGCTTTCCAGCTTGTATGTTACGGACGCTATCCTCAAAGAACAGCTGAAAAGAGAAATTCATTTCTGACAATATTCAGACGGTTTGCAACTAGCAGTTTCAATATCTAAAAACTAAACCCCATGAGACAAAGTTCTTGAATCTTGAAAATGAATAACTTACTGTTCTCTGAGGATTAACATTGGCTATCTTAAGAGCCCGTTCAATGGCAACCTCTGATGGTTTGCAGATAATGGGCGTCTTTGGCAATACCAGGTTGGGATTTGCTTGAGCAAAGTGCCCAACAATGTCGAATATTTCAGGGGCATTACTTGCCGTTGTAGGTGCAGATCCATTATTTGCAGCTGATCCAAGAAATTCTATTTCATCTTCATCATCAGACGCTGTGTTCTTATGGGTAGGATTAAGCGTCTCAAAGCAAATAATCCCTTCAAAACAGTCCTCTAATCCAAGTTTGTTAAGAGCTTTAAGTGCATGAATCTTGTCTGCATTGGTGAAGATCTGTATTTTAACGAAAAGAGAAACAAATTATTATTATAAAAAACAAATTGGGTTTTTAAGTTTTAACTTAGAACAGTAATAATTATACTATTGATGATGATAAGTAACTTACAACTTTGCGAATAGGCAAGCTGAGCAACAGACTCCTTAGAACAGGGTCTGGTTTGAGGTTGTCATAAGGCAATCTTCCATGAACAAAGCTGACATATAGGAAAGGGAAAGGTTAACTTAACAGGATCAATGAACTCCAATTCGCATCACGCAATCTTCAACTATTAAAACAGAGTAGGAAAGAAGACAGATATTCCTACCTATGGTACTCGTCATAGTCAAAGTCATAACCAATTGCCTGCAAAAAAGAGTAATTGAATACAAACACTTTCCATCAAAAGACTCCTTTAACAAGCTAATGAGATGCTAGTTTAGGAATTAAAAGTTCAAATGCCTTACCCTGAGACCAGCCATTGTTGTGCCATAATTCTTGTACAAGAGGTTACCCAATTCTGTAAGTTTGCTTTTATCTATGCCAAGTTTGTCAACCATATAATCTGCGAAAGAACACTCAGTTTTTATTCTATGGACTCCAGCTTTATCCATAAAAGGAAAAGAAAAAAAAACAAGCTAACCTTTAATGTTCTTGCCACATGCTGCAGCAATACCAGAATTTAAGGAATACAGGGTATCGTCCAGATCTGCAAAATTAAATAAAACTCCAAATAAGAGTTTGATCTGAGTATAATGCAGTTTATTAACGTAAATTCCTGCAATTTACTGAAGATGTACCGAAGAGAAGGCAATCATAATTTGGTCTTTGTGCCTGCAGATACAGATCCCCGTACTCCATTCTGAATAGGAAGTCTAGAACACACAATGAAAAGGCGTTAATACTAAACTCCATGAAAACTTAAACCCACCAAAGCTAAAATGGAAATTTAATCTAACCCTCAAAAGGGAAAGTTTCATGGTTTCTGGAAACTAGAGTGTCCTACTTAGAGAAGAATTTGGACGCAGTGTACAAAGGACTAATTTCAAGTAGTTGGGGGAACAAACCACAAGCACTACAACCGATTTTCTGCAGAATGTGTGGGCCAGCGATTTTATAGAGTTCAAGCTCCACATGAATATATACATTTGTAAATCAATAAAGCTTTTCTTATTTTTAGAAAGTTAGCTGTCAACAACTTCAACACATGGCATAGTGATGCATAAACATCTGTTCTGTATCATCACTTGAAAAATAAATCCAACTCAGACTACACATACCGAAAAGGGACCATAATTTAATAAGAAAAGAACTGCATCTCAGTAAGCAAGAAAAGAGAAGTGATAAGTCTTAAAGAAACTAAAAGAGCCATCTTTTTTCCCTAAAGAACACAAAAACTCTTAAAAGTTCCACCGAAATAGGCCTCTGTTGCATTAGGAAACTATTTATTATCGTCTTTGAATTCCCGAACTGAAAATGACAACTCTTTTTTTCCTGCCCAGTAAAAGTGGCAACTCTAACATGTATTCATTGCAAAACTGCCATCCAAGCTCAATGACCCAGATGCAGAAAAACCTTCAAGGGTCACAGAATTAGCTGAAACGGGATGGGAAAAAGAAAATGCAAGACTCTGAGCATAAAAAATATATATATGTGTGTATGTACCCGTTTCAAGTTTCTTGTTCACTCGAACAAGCACAAAAGAGAGACCTTTATCTGAAGTTAGAGAGAGCAATCAATGCAAGAGAAGGAGAGGAGGAGAAGGGGGGGAAGAATATGAGAGGCAACGATGTTCTTATATAGGCAGAGGCCTCCTGTCACTAACCATCTCAAGGTTACAACTTGGAAAGTTTCAAACATGACAGACAATTTTTCATTATTCTGTTTTAGCACATGAAATTTAAATGTTGGTTGAGAAACATCATAGACTTGAAGCAACAAAAATAAAAATAAATTTTAATTTATCTGAAAATTTCCCTACTTATCACGTGCCAAATTGGTAACAGGACCACTTACGAAGGTGCAGTGCTGTACAGAAAGGATTGCAGTGTTGGAGAACAGCTAATAGAGTTGCGATCAACTCTTTGTTTAGTTAGTTTCTCCTTTGACGTGTTAAAAATGGGATTTACTTGTATTAGAAGGTGTTTAAGGACCAGTTAGTGTTTTTGACAAAGATGCTAATTCTTTGTTTGACCATAAAAGATGGTTCAAACAAAAAAGATCATACCAACTCAAAGTTATTTAATTCAAAGTTATCTTAATTAGTATAGTGGTTGTTTCCGAATGAGTTAGTGATTAGAATCATATCTACTAAATTCTTTTTTTTTTTTTGTTAAATTATCCAGTGTCCGACGCCACACAGGCAATCGACTAATCCGAATTCGAATCGGGTAGGACCATACAGGCGGCAAAGCTCTCCCTCACAAGTGCGACTCCATTCCTAAGACTCAAAATCGAGACTTTGGTTAAAGGAAGAGGAGCTCCAGTCACTCCACCACAGCACTTGCGGGTTATCTACTAAATTCTTTTTGGACCGTTTATTCTTTTTTTTTTGACTCTTTAATGTTAAAAATTTGAAGACTTTTTTTTCTCACGAAACTTATGACTACAATATCAAGTTAACCATCCTATGGTTCATAAAGTCACGGAAGAAGAAGAAAAAAAGTCACGGAAGAAAATACAAGGTATCAACATATCTATAAATGTTTTTGTTAATCAAAGTGACCTTATTGCATTAATTAAAAAATATAATATATCCTTTGTTACGATGTTTTAAAAACTAAGCTGGAAGTTAAGTCGGTAAGACAAAATGTTTAAGGTTTAAAAGGTTCAATCGGTATTAGATCATTATAAAATTGACTAAAGACTTAATAAAATTAAAGAAATTAAAATATGATTAAAAAAGATTGTACTTATTTACAAAAAGATTATTAAATAACAATTAATTAATTTATAAACACTTATTAATTAACAAAATTTGATCAATTAAATAATAAGTTGATCAAATTTTAACAAAAAAATATTAAGGTAAATCAAATCGGAAAGTTAAAAACTGATGATTGAACTGACAGAGTCGATTAAACTAAAATCTTCTATGCTTAATCAATTATTGATGTTATCAGTGTTCTTCTTGGAAATTTCTAGCTAAATTAATTTCTATTACTAACTAATCGGCAAGATTGAAAAATCAAACACTAATCCATTAAGCAATAATGGGTTCTTACGTTAGGTGTCTGTTTCCTCTGCAAGTTTGTGTGATTTGCACAGCACTTGGAATAATTGAAAGGCGAAGACAAGAAGCTCACGTCTGTCTTGTTTCCATCATTTAATATACAATGATAAGTATGCATTTGCCTAATCGAATGTCCCAGTTGAGTTTGAGAATTTCTTACAAGACACGTATATTGCTCAAGTGGTGAACAGACTATGAATCGTTTTGTTCTTTTTAGGAGTTTTGAGATCAATAATGCATGATGCGTGACAATGCTGAAACCTTTCCTAAGTTGGAGTTTTGTAATATCTTAATATGGTCATATGCTTTACGTCCTTATCATACGAATTTTGTTTTTTGGGGTTAAGTGTTTGAAGCCACTCATAATATGATGACTTTAGAAATGTTCAGACAAAATAAAATAATAAAAAAGAGACTAAAGGAAAAATAATTTAAAAATGGTAATTCACAATTTTTTATTAGGTTTGTGTTTATGTTACATAATATATTAATATACATAATTATTTAAATTTGTTTATTTAAGGTGTTAATAAGGTTATATGTTCTTAAGTTTTATTTTGATTCAATAAAAATATACTCCTAATTTTACGTAATCATGTAATGGAATGAGTATATTTTTGCTAATTCTTATATTACATTTGAGTTTTAGCCGATGATTAAAAAACTTAACCAATTCAACCGGTTTGATTGTAAAAACTTTAATAATTCTTTAATAATTCTTGTTATTAAAAATTAATTAGTTTATTAATTAATCGGTTAATTTTGCAAATTAATAAGTTCTTATAAATCAATTAATTTTCATTTAACAATCTCGTTTTCAATTAAACTTTAAATTCTTCTATTAATAAAGGCAGTCTCTTTCAATCATATTTCAAATTCTTTAATTTTATGTAGTCTTTAGCAGATTTTATGACAGTCTAATACTGATTGAACCTTTTAAATCTTAAACCTCTTGTCTTACTACTTTAATTTCTAGTCCGGCTTTTAAAATATTGATTTAAGCTATATTTATGCCAAAAAAAACTAAATTAAAAACATCAAATAATTATTGGAGTTGTCTTAACTTAAAAAGTATATTCTATAGTGCATTTGATTTTGCGGTCAAATTAAGCAATCAAATGTGAATGAGGATAAATTTAATAGTACATTTGATTTTACGGTCAAAGCGATCAAATGTGAACGAGGGAATAAAATAAGGAATCATAAAATTATATAATAATCATTTAAAATTAAATATTAACCACATGGTTATGGGACGGAATCTTCTGTCTAATATTATGTTGTCTTATTATGTTTTATAAATCAGTCATTTATTTATATGTGTTCTGTGTTCATTTATATGGGATTCACATATGATCCACATAAATAAATGGCTGAGATTTATGAAACAGAATAAGACACCGTAATATTAGACAGAAAATTCGGTCTCACATGATTATATAGTAATCATTTAAAACAAAAGAAAAGAATGAGTGGACCTTTGAATTGGGAGCTCATATGGTCACCAATTAGCTAGCGTGTGAAAGCGACTAAGCCATAACGTAGACTTACATTGACATTGTTTAAAGTAGGAGGGAGGTCCAAAGATTGAATATTAGAGAAAGAACAAAAGTCGTTTGGTGATTCTTTCACATTCGTATATAGTAATTTAGAAATTGTACAAGTTACGTATTTGGGAAACAACAATCAATGCTCTTTCCTCTCCATAGTTTCAACCACTTTGGCCTAACCATGATTAGGACCACATATTTATGTGTCCATGCCATTTGTACTTTGCTCTTATTAGCTAGGACCTATATGTCAATCGGGGGGTCAAAGGGTTTGATTGAACCCTATTTTGAAAATCTGCAAAATTTTTATTAACCTTTATCAATTTCTTCATTTTTATTTATAACTTTGATATTCAATTATGGTGATATTCACTAGTTCATAATTGAATTTGACAGCTTTTTTTTTTTTTGAAGTTGGCAGCTTTTTTTAAATCATGTGTTATTAACAATGATTAAAAAATTTAATTAGTTCGGTCGGTTCAATCGTAAAAACTTTGAACTATCTAACTTTTTTGTTTGATTTTCAAATATTCAGTTCAATTTATTTTAATAACTCTTGTTAATAAAATCCAATCATTTTATTAATTAGTTGGTCAATTTAGTAAATTAATAAGTTTTTAAAACTAAAAAAAATCAATTAGCTTCTTTTAATAATATCTCTTTTTAATTAAAGTTTAAATTTTTCGATAGGTAAGGACAATATAATCTCTTTCAATCATATTTCAAATTCTTTAATTTTATTTAATCTTTATTCAGTTTTATAGCAATATAATACCGGTTGAACCTTTTAAGTCTTAAATTTTTTATCTTACATGTTTAATTTTCGTTTTTAAAATATTGGCTATTAATATCATTTTAAAAGAATAAGGAATAAAAAGATGATTGTGTTTTTGCATAAATTATTATTATTTCAATTTGCAAAAAATTGAAGTCGAGAAAATTCAATCTTTTGAAAATTAAATAAAGATTCACAAAGTGCTATTTACTATATATGTATGTATAATAATTAAGAGTAAAAATAATGTGCATCCTACAATTTTATAATTTGATTTATTTCCAGAAATGCTTCTTTAATTTAATATTTAAACATATTTCATATTTATATCATTAACCCACTTTATTTTTTTTTTTTTGGAAGTTTTCATCAAAATTTATACGGAAATTCACACTTGGAATTTGTGTAGATCTTTCAAGTGAGCCGTTCTGTCAAATTTGACTTTTGATCAGGACTTTCGTAAAATGGGAGGTAAGTGTTGAACACACTTTTGTCAATGTTCTAACTTATGTAGCTAAACATCAATGGTAACAATTGCAACTTCCGCTTCTAGCACTAGTGATATTTAGGAAGATGATTTAACCTCTCCTTTATCACTGAACCATGTTAAGCCATTGATGTAAAAGAACTCGAATTCAAAGTGTTCACGTTTTTAAGTTTGAATTTCTAACATTGAACTTATTGTTTGACTGGAATTTGTTTTAATTCCTTAAATAAATATATAATTTATTAAATATCATATACAATATGAAGTTTACTTAATTTTTATCTTTAAAAAAAGGTTATAATAATAATAATAATAATAATAATAATCTTTGATGATAGGTGAGTACCCAAGTGAGAATCTATCTAATGATTAATAAAATATCTTCAATAAAGTATATTGAAAAGAAGTAAAGTAAGAACTAACTTAAAGCAACTTAAGTGGGTGAGTTGGAAAGGCTTCTTTAGTTAATTTGGTAGAGCCTAGTGCTTTGTGTACAATTTGTACTTAATGCATGCTTTTTATGTACTGATGTTTGATTAATAGAACTTTTTGCACAAAGCAGAATTGGTAAGTACTTCATACACCAATAATACTTCAACATGCATACAAGTTTAGATAATGGCAAATAGTGATTAACTTGGTTTAGTTGATCTTGATGGGAGCAAGATTTTGTTTTGAGCCACAAAGTTTGCTCTAGTGGGATCTTACCAGTCAGTTTCTTTCATGACCAATCATGATATTATGTATTTGCCAAATGGGTGGTTTGAAGTTTGGCATAGGCATAAACTATGTACTCCTCATCTTTTGTTTGCTTTCCAAAAAGGAGGTCATCAACGTGCCAACTTCTGGCTGTAGACCAGGCTTTTACACTAAAGAAAAGTAAAACATAACTTGTCGTTTCCATGTAGCCTACAAGAGTCCTGGTCATCCCCATTATAAACTCTTGATAATCAGAAGAATCAAACATTTACTCCCACTTTCTAATGAGGCCTTTGAGTGAGTTAGTTTGTAAGTTTTAAAAGCTTGATTCAAGAACTCGAATCCAAATAGCTCTAGCCAGGCACTTCTTGTGTCATATCTGTTAGAATTCAATCAAGTTTTGGTCTGATGCTACATACTTGAGGTTGTATCAGGTTAAGACATAGTAGCGTTCCCTTCCTGCATCCATTATATGTATTCTATTTCTGCCCTACACATCACTTGCCATTGCTGCTTTGATACTTTGAAGATGTCAATCTATCTGATGACATGTATTCTTCTTCTGTCACTCTCATCACATGGCGAAAAACGATTTAGATACATGTATATCAAGAAAAAGCTGTTCCATGCTGTAATTCTTTTCGTGAATGAAAACATATTTTGTTAAAAAGATAGTTGGACTGTTGTTAAGGGATAACGAATGGTTGTGCTGAAATTTCGTATCCTCCTCCTCCTTTCTTTCTCTCTTAATTCTTAATTCATGCTTCTTATTTCTTGCATGGAGCATTATATTGAAATCACAACAGTGGTCTTATGGCAGTTCATCCTATCAAAAAGTGACAAGAACGGAGACAATGGTTGAGAGTATTGAAGATAATGCTTAAAAAATTTAAAATAGTAGTTATGCTAATCTTTTAGTTATTTAGTAAGCTTTGAAACAATCGGTAATGTTGCTCCTACATTATGACTCGTTTTAGACCCTGCAAAATAAGGAGTATTGTGTAGTTACTACGTTGACTTTTTTATATTTTATTTGTTGGTGAAATTTATTAAATCTAATAAGTTGTTATTTTTGTGCTGACTTTGACTATAAATCTCTTCAATGTGTTAAAATTTTTATTTAAAATTAATGAACTTATTTCTTAATTATTCTCAGATGATTTTCAACACATGAGAGAAGAATTTGAAAAAAAAGAAGCAAGAAAAATAAAGGCAATTCGAATTTCCAGCTGGCAGAAAAATAATTGATTAAGCTTGGGTACGTGTGAGGAAAAAGCTTATCTGCAAAATTTGATTTGAAAACAATTCGATACACCTAGGATTTTAATTATTTTGGGAATCAAGTTGTTTTCTTTAGGTGGGAATCTGCTACCTGATTTGGAGGAGAAGTGTATTTGATAAGAAAATTATAAGAGAGAAGAGAAGACACTTCTAGTTACATCATTTTTACGTTTTTCTACTGCTATTTTTTTGTTTTGTTTTGTTTTGGTTGGAGTTTTCTTATTTTTCTTGAAAAGTGCAGATATGGAGACTATGTGTTCTGCTACTTTTCTGTTGGATTTTACCTCTGTTATGAGTAGCTAAATCCTTCTTCTTGGTTGAAGGGAACCATGTCATCATCTAGTATGCATGAGATTTTCTGAATAAAGTTTATTTCATTGATGAATATTAAGTGTCTTCCGTATTACATTTTATGATTGAATTGATTGATCTCTAAGGTGTGTAACTAGGAATTGATTGATTTAATTTACAACCAGATTAGTAAAATTTGACGTTCAATTATGCTTATCTAAAGTGGCAATTAGGATTACAATCCTTACGTTAGAGATTGGAAATTCTAAGAAAGATACTTATCTACATTAAATATGTATCGTATGTGTATTGTCTTGCTCACTGGTTCTCTTAGTTCTCAAAGCTATTAATCAATCAAACTTAAGATCGTATCTAAGTTGTTGACTAATAAGAGTATTTGGAATACATATTTCTATTTATTTAATCTTAGGAGTGAACATCTCTTAATGAGTGTTTGTTAATGGACTTAATTTTATATCGATGATCCATATTAGTTTGATATCGTAAGTGGCCCGAAACTAAGGTTCGTTATTAATTTTTCAAATCTGAATATTTTCATTTATTTCCAATTTTTGTTGTTTTTAATTTCTAAAAATAACGTTACTTGAAACTCTCTCAATTTGTTTTAGTTTTCAACTTGTGAAACATTTACCAATAGATTCCTCGTGTGAACAATTTCAACTCTTCATTAACTACATAATGTATTATTAGAGTTGGTATTAATTTGGTTGCAGGTGGATGGGTCAGTCCGTGGCTTGACGGGCCACGGGTGGCCCAAGCTAACCCAACCTGCCACATCTTTTTTCAAAGAAAAAATTCCAAAATGACGTCGTTTTGGAAGTAACGGCCCCATGGACTGGGCCCTTCTTGATATCTCTACTTTTTAACAACCCAATAAGCCTTATGTTCTAATTCTACCAGTAGATGACAAGATTTACCATAAACTAACCTGTATAGAGACATATCAATTAGTGTTTTGAAGGCTGTTCAATACGCTCATAGTGCATCTTCCAAACTCAAACTCCAATCTTTCTGGCATGGATTAACAACTTTTTCCAGTATGAATTTAACCTCCCTATTGGACGCCTCAACTTATTCACTTGTTTGCGGGTGACATGCTGTAGAAACCTGGTGTGTGACACTATATTTCTTCATCAAAGCTCCAAAAATCCTGTTACAAAAATGGGTTCCACTATCACTAATAATAGCTCAAGGTACTCTGAACTTGACAAAAATGTTAGATTTGATAAAATCTATAACAGTTTTAGCATCGTCAGACAAAGTAGCCTTGACTTCAACCCACTTCGAAACATAATCTGCAACAAGCAAAATATACTTCTTAACAAAAGAAGAGGGGAAAGGACCAATAAAGTCTATTCCCCATATATAAAAAATCTCACATACCAGAATGTTAGTAAGTGGCATATGATCTCTCGATCCCAAGCTACCTGTTCTTTGACAACGATCACAAGACTTGCAAAACATGTTAGAATCATAAAATAGCTTAGGCCAAAATAGTCTACATTCAAGAATTTTACGAGCTATTCTTTTGGGGCCAAAGTGTTCCCCACACACAGATGAATGACAAAAATTTAATATAGAAGGAATTTCATCATCTGTAACACACCTTCTAACAATCTGATCAGCACAAAATTTTCAAAGATGAGGTTTATCCCATATGTAATATTTAACCTCTCTTTTAATTTTATCTTTTTCAGCTCTAGATAAATCACTAAGTAAGGACTTAGTCACTAAGAAATTTACTATGTCAGCATACTATGGAATTACTTGCTGAATTGTGAAGAGATTTTCATTCGGAAATTCATCTTGGAGAACATCAGATGCATTAGTTGGAGTGATCTGGCTGAGATGATCGGCCACTAAATTTTCATCTCCCTTCTTGTCGCGTATTTCCAACTTAAATTTTTGTAGGAGTAAGATTCACCGAATCAACCTTGGTTTTTCTTCTTTCTTAGTCACCAAATATTTCAAAGTTGTATAGTCTGAATAAATGATCACCCGTGTGTCCCATAGGTAAGACCAAAAATTTTCCAACCCAAAAACTTTTCCTCCGTCGTGGAATAATTCTTCTGAGCATCGTTAAGTGTCATGGAGGCATAGTAAATGACATGAGATACTTTGTCCACTTTTTGGCCCAAAACTACTCTAACTGCATAATCCGAGGCATCGCACATTAGTTCGAAGAGAATGTCCCATTTCAGTGGCTAAATAATTGGAGCTGTAGTAAGTTGTTCCTTTAGTTCATCAAATGCAATCTTGCATAGCTCATCAAAATCAAATTTCATGTCTTTTTGGAGTAGTCTACACGTGGGTTGCACAATCTTTGAAAAATCTTTGATAAATCGCTTATAGAATCCTGTATGACCAAGAAATGGGCGAACTTCCCTTACAGTCGTGAGGTAAGGTAAAGATCTGATAACATCTATTTTAGCCTTATTGACCTTAATTCCCTTAGATGAGACTGTATGACCCAAAATCATAATTTAAAACCAAACTAGTTTTAATGCAACGTTTAAGCATTTTCTCAAGGTTAATAATGCATGTTTCAAAAGATTCTCCATAAGCTATAAAATCATCCATGAAAACTTTCATACAATGTTCCACAAGATTAGAGAAAATACTTACCATTAACCAGAATTGAGTAAAATGGAGAAGTGATACAGGCCTCAACCCACCTAATGAACACATTTGGGAAACCCAAAATCTCCTAAGTTTGAAGGATAAATCCCATGCAACATGGACAAAAGCCTTTTTGAAATCCACTTTTATGATACAATTAGGAGGGTTATTCTTCCTCGGATACCCATTCATCAATTCTTGGACAATAGAGACATTATTCCCAATATTTCTTCCTTGTATAAAACACTTTGATTATCAAAAATTAGTGAATACAGGATTGTCTTTAACCTGTTTGCCAGAATTTTAGTAATTACCTTGTAAAGGAACTTGGTGCATGCAATAAGTCTAAAATCTTCAAAGGAAGAATGACAGGAGGTCTTAGGAATCAAACAGATATGAGTTGATCTCCTTCAGTAGCACTCACCTTGAGAATACCATATGGTCAGTTTTAAGTTTTTTAGATTCATTTGAAAAAACACATCTTCTATCTCTTTGTCCTCAACAGGCTTAGAGAGTATTGCAGCTTGCTCATGAGAGATCCTCTTTTTAATGAAGGAGAAAAGAGGAGTAGTATTTTCTTGTGTATGAGAACATCCATAAAAACTTTTAAAGTATCTCTCAGCTCGTTGAGTAATTTCACTTCCATCTTGAAGCTTGAGGGAATAGATTCTATTTATATTTTTCTGGTCAAAATAGAGTTAAAAAAGAATTTCGTGCATCTATCACCATCTTTAATCCAGTTAGTTTTGGCCCTTTGTTTCATGAGGCTATCTTGGTCTTTGGTGGTTGACAAGTAAAGTCTCAAGAGAGTCTTTTAAGTATTCAATAAGAGAGGGTTAGATCTATTGCAATATTTTCTTATATAACTATTAGTTCTTGTTTAGCCTTAGCAATAGCTAGTTGGATGGATGAAGCTCTTCTAATCATAAGGCCTTTCATCTCAAGTTTGATAGCCTTAAGCTTTTGGACACAGATAAATTAGTGAGTTCCCTCAATTGTAAACTCCAAACCCTTCTGAAGAGCCTCAGGAAATCATCATCATCAGCCAAAAAATTATTAACCCTAAAAAAACTTGTTTTTCTTGAATTTGGAAAAGTTCTCTACCTGTATTGGTGAATGATCTGAGAATAAAGGATCCGGAAAGGTAGACACACTATTAGGAAATGGGGTAATCCAATCTTGGCTCACTAAGGTACGATCTAGTTTTTTCCTTGATGTCCATCTATCAGACTGTTTGTTGTTTCAAGTGTAGAAGTGGCCCAGAGACTTAAAGTCAAAACTTCCAATTTACCCACACTATCATTAAAGTCAGATGAGAAGTTTCTCAGGTTGTAGTGTCCAATAGATTCAGTTTTATATAAGGTTGAATTTAAATCCCCACAGAACAACCAAGGTCCATTCAATCTCATCTAGAATTCTAATAAGCTATCCCATAAAAGTTTTCTTTGAAAAGCATGATTCGCACTGTATATAAATGAGGAGAAAAAGTGGACTTTTACTGAATAAGTTTTCATTTAAGATGAATAACTTGCATCTTCGTCTCAAAAACTTCGACATCCACAAAAGAAGTGTCATATCTTATAATGATTCTTCCAAACCCATAGGTTTGAGGGTTAGAGATAAATTTCCATCTAGAGCCCAGTTTATTAAGAATTCTAAGATTCTCAAGTCTAATTTGGTTTCCAAGAGAGCAAAAATCCATGGTTTTGTGTTATAAACAAAATCTCTTAAAACAGAGAGCTTTTTAGGGCAGATAATCTCTTACACATTCTATGCAATAACTTTTATATGTAAAAAAAAAATATTTTTGAAGCCCTTACCTTTGCTCCTATTGGATTTTCTTTTGGTAGCTGACAAAAACTTCCTAACGAGAGGATCATCCTCCTTATTCACATAAAAGGGTAGAGGATTATTGTTAAAGCATTTAAATAAGTTTTTGGGCTAGTTGATCCCTATCAAAAATTCATCAAAGGCTTTTTTTAAAGGAGAAATTCATGACAAATTTACTCAAGAAAGAAGGATTCAAATAGAATAATAAGCAGGGCCGGTCCTATACTTTTATGGGCCCTGGGCAAAATTAAATTTTTTTTATAAAATGAGCCCCATCTCATAAAAAAAAAATTTGGCCAAGAAATTTTAGTTTAGAGAGGGGGCTTGGGGCTCCCTCTCATAAAGAGCCCTGGGCAA
>JANIPN010000004.1:60341469-60351525 GCA_027478595.1 Erythroxylum anguifugum
AAAATGCGCTAAAGGGGATTGCCTTTAGGGCACTACTCTAACAATCTTAACGTTCTGTACACACATAAGTCGACTTACACTAGTGTACAAGTCGCCTTATCAGAACCGTGCAAGAATAAGTCGCCTTACATCAGGATACAAGTCGACTTACACTTACAGTACTTTGAAGTGTGAATGATAATATGATGCAATGTGTAATAATTGCATGACATATAAAGTTCTTTGTAATCACATGGTGGATTAACTATGGTGTGGGCTAACGAATCCATGCTTGTATGGATTTTTATTGGGTGATATGCGTCGGTCCAAATTAGCTGATATTACCTTCCTTGACATGTTGAGTTTCCTCTGCATAATCCAAAAGAATATTACCTTATGTTCATTGTGAAAGCTAGATTTGCAGTGGTATCACATTTGATTACTATGCTTTTATGTTAAGTTGTTTATTTTGGTTACATTTTGGTAAAATCTTAATAATGTGACTTACAGAATTAAGAAATGTTTTTCTATGCTTTTATTTCATCATATCTTGAGGCTTTGAATTTGAGTAACCATAAGTCCTCTGCTATTTGTTTTCTGATGGAACTTGTGGTTGCAGGCCACTTTTGAATGTATTATGAAAACATATGAATTTGTGACATCTGATTTCTAAAAGGAAACACACTTCACAAAGTCTCCTTTCCAAGAGCACAGTAATATGTTTGGAAAGCCAACTAAAGCCCTCATTCTTGAAGAAGCAGAGAGTAATTTGCTTTGATCATATTATTCAAGATCCAAAGAGTAGCATTTCTTATTTCTTGATAAGCTCATGAGACTAAAGAGTAATTGTCCTATGTAAACTGGTATTTGTATTTATTATTTTGTTTATTCAAGATCCAAAGAGTAGCATTTCTTATTTCTTGATAGGTTCATGAGACTAAAGAGTAATTGTCCTATATAAACTGGTATTTGTATTTATTATTTTGTTTATAGAATTGTTAAGATTGTAATTAAAATTTCGTGTCTGAAGAATACTCCTTTTGTTGATATACTTTAATGGAATTTTACTTTTCAAATACAATGCTTCAAATTATCAATTATTTTTTTAATAAATTAACAATAAAAATATAAATATTATATATAATAATATAAATTAAAAATGCACAAATAATTATCATTAACATGGTATAATATTTCGTTAAAACGTATATTAAAAATTTGACTATATTTTACAAAACATAGTTAAAAATATTTAGTTACGTTTTCAAAAATGTAGCTAAAACTTATATTAGAAGTTTTTAGCTACAAACATAAGCATAGTCAAAATGTATTGGCGATGATTACCTAAAATGTCATTAATAATTTTCGCTATAAAAATAAAGCGCAGGGAAAAACTATTAACGACGATCAGAGAAAAACTTCGCCTATAATTTTTGACCACGGGGATTTGGCAATGTGTTTGGCGACGAAAATATATTGCCACTAATTACTATTAGTGACGATTTTGAGACTTTTAGTGATGAGTATTTTGGTAGCTAAATATGATTTCTGTTGTATTGTGACTTCCTAAGTCTTTTCAATTGACTTCTATGTCTCTATTTTGGTGGTTTAAATAAGTGTTAATTTCTTAAACATTTTTATTGTTAAGATATATGTTATAATTTCTTAAACATTATTATTGTTAAGATATATTTTATATATCTAAGTAAATAGTTTTGGCATTATTTATTAATTAGACATATAAGATATTATTTGGATAATGACTTAGATTCAAAAGCTATATAGGTAATCTTCTAGTTGAAAAAGAAATCCTATCTTAGATTGGAGTTTATTATCATGTTGATATTGAAATTGTCTTACTGCTGGACATGTTGGAAATTACTGATTTGTGGGTTTTGTGGACTGAAGAACTTAAAAGGATGAGGTTGTTGCAGTTTGAATTGGATGTTATGGTTGCATGGTTATAGTAGGACTCTATTTGCATGTGCAGATTATGCACATCTCCTAATCACTGTAGAAGTCTATCAAATACGTCAGTGGCAGAAACGAAGTGGATCAGCATGAGTGGGATAGGCTTGATGAATATTAGTTGTTCAATGAAATAGTGATTGAATGGTGCGCGTGTTTGAGTGGTGCATGTGTCTTGGAAGATTGCTAAACAACGAGTGATGGGTGGAGTGAGCCACAGTGTAGTGAGTTGGTGAGTAGGTGTTGGGTTGCAAACGTTTTTATAATTGAGAAAATTGAAGTGAATCTGTGTGTTACATAAATCGTTGTTGTATGTGTGAGTATTATTAACAGAGAAGTAGGCGTTGAAAGATATAACTCATGTGGCTTTTGGAATTTTAGTAATTAGCTATTTAGTGGGCATTAATGACACACTTGAAAAAGTAGCTCACGTTGGTTTTTGGGATTATGGCTATGAAGCATTAAATGCCTTCTTATTGCCTGCATCATAAACACTCAAACCAGAGTAACTTCAATTGGTTATAGATCACAACATTAAGGCTTCCCAGTAACGTTGCTGGAGGTTTTTTAGAAGTGTAGCCAAAGGTTTTTGTTTGGGCATCAACGATTATTAATTGATTTCCTTATGGGTTGTGTATACTTGGTTGGTGAATGTGTTATCGGTGCAGCTATGGTTTCGTGTTAGTGTTTATGTGAATAAGCCCATTGTTGTTGCGACGACTTCCAGATCTATTTCAGTGGAGCTGAACTCATCGGGAAGTTGTTCATTTTCTATCTCAAATGTATTTAGTTTTTATTCTTTATTATTTTAATAACTTGAGTTATTTGTTCATTGTTCTTTCGTTAAAAGATTGATTGAGAAAATCTTCTGTCGAGGTTAGTACGAGGTGGTCTTACTATTGGGTGTGAAATTCTTTCACGAAAAGTGAGGTCGAGAGATAATGTCAAGGGTTGAGTGGTGTCGGCTCAGTAAAGCCTTAGGTAAATCTATTGTATTTCGGTGAAAGTTATTAAACTAGGTGAAGGCCCTGTAGACATAGGTAAGGTGTACCGAACTGCATTACCAAATTTTTGGTACTTTTATTATTTCTTTTTTGTTTGTTTTTATTTTGTTCGTGCCAAAGAAGTTTCGCGAAACAGTTAAGACTTTTGGTTTTTCAATTGGTATCAGAGCAAGGTCACCGATTCAAAACTTGGTAGCAAGTTGGTGCAGATCCTAGTTTCGCGAGCATGGCTACAAGAGAGGTATAACAGGTGGAAATTGGAAAAAGTGTGAATGATGCGAAAGATGAATCAGATGAAAATGAAGACTTAGCACTACTCACACGAAATTTTGGTAAATGGCTGAAAAGAATGAAGAAGAACAGATCCGACTTTAGACAATATGACTGAAGTTCATCGAGTGCCAATTCAAGATTACAAGTCAAAACACAAAAGGGTGAATGGAAGGTAAGGAGAATCCAATGCCATGAATGTCAAGGTTTCAGACGCATTCAATCCGAATGTGCCAATACTATGAAGAAGAAAAATGGAAAGTCCTTCACAAGCACCTGGAGTGAAAATGATTTCGAGAGTGAATATGGTAGCGAAGAAGAAATAGCTAATGGTGCTGCGTTGGTTGCCTTACATAGCAAAAGTGCAGTTACTTGCTTAACAATAACTGAGAAGGAAGTAACTGAAGGTCGAAAAGAGGGAAAATCAGAAAAATTTCGAAAACAATCCAGCTCAAGATCCAATATCAGATTATGACAGCGACGGAAGTGGCTTAGATGATAAAAAAAAGGGAATATTTATGAGGATTACAAAGCAATGTATGAAAAATGGGTGAAAACGTCTAAAAAGAGTGAAAGATTGAAGGAAAAGAATCTTTCCATGAAGAACACCATACAAGAGTTAGAAAAGAAGTTGATGTTGAAGTCGGATGAGCTTGGTGAAGCTAGAATGAAATTGATAAGTACTAAAAAGGGTGAGGATGATGAATAGAGGCACGGAAAAACTAGATAAGTTGATAGAAACTAGTAAGGTTAAAGGAAATTTCAAAGGCATAGGCTATAAAGGTGAGTGCTCGAAAGTGAATGAAGAAAATTTTGATATGTTCAGATCAGGCCAAGAGGTAGAAGCATCGAAAAAGAATCGAAGATTTATACCCATATGTCATTTTTTTGGAGTCATTAGGCTTATTTCAAAGAAGACAAAGTCGAAAAAGTAAACATCCTTCACAAAAATTTCAACATCAACCTTGAGTACCAAAATCTACTTGGATAAAAAGAAGTGAATTGCAAGCTCTCGTAGTTCGTACATCAATGACAACAACTTTGCAACATGGTTGGTATTTTGATAGTGGATGCTCACGCCATATGACGGGGGAAAATGCTTACTTAACTGATTATCAGAATTGTATGGATGGTCATATGACTTTCGGGGATGGAAAGAAAGCTTCCATGATCGGTAGAGGAACATTATACGTGGATGATTTGCCTCCTCTCAAGAATGTGATCTATGTCGATGGATTAAAAGCAAATTTGGTAAGTATAAGCCGATTTTGCGATGATAGTTTGCTAGTTAAATTTACAAGTGATGGATGCAGGGTACTTACCGAACAAGGAGAATGTATCGTGAGCGGCAAGCGATCAGCTAACAATTGTTACATATTGCAAATCATGACTATGTATAAGTTAGCTACTCATAAAAATGACATTGATTTATGGCATCAAAGGCTTGGGCACGTAAATTTTGATCTCATCAACAAATTGACAAAATTGGAGGCTGTGAAGGGTCTAGCCAAGATGAACAAAGAAGGAAAATCAATTTGCAGTGCATGTCAAATGAGAAAACAGTTCGAAAAATTCAAGAAAAAAAGTGATGAAGGAATTTTTATTGGCTATTCAACTCACAGTAAAGCTTACCAAGTGTATAATCAAAGAACAAAGAAAGTGCAAGAGTCCATAAATGTTGTGATAGATGATGTATCTTTGATGAATGGTCAAGTGACAGAAGAAAATCAACGTAACTGACCATCCGCATCAGCCCAAACAAGCAAAGAGACAAGATTGAAGAATTGCCCAGATCTGCAGTTAGTTGCTGCTGAGAAAGTAACTGCAGGAACTGATCTGCAGTTAGTTGATGCTGAGGAAGTAATTGCGCGAACTGAAGAACTTTCAATTACTTTGGATGATAAATCACCCAAAACACTAGAAGCTGATTTGAACCGAGACTCTTCATCTCAAATATGAAGAAATCATCCAGTAGAAAACTTCATTGGAGATGTCAGCGAAAGAAGAAAAATAAGAGAAAAAATGGTTGATTATCGAGAACTTACAGGCTACTTGTGCTACACATCTTTATTCGAGCCAAAGAAAAAGACCAAGTTTGAATTTCTTCAAGAGGCACAGGGACTGTGTGCTTTATATTTTTGAAGTATTTTTTGTGTTGCTTAAAAAAAAGGAGGAAACACTAAAAAAAATCTTTAGTTCTTTAGTTTTTATGTTGCCATTGTCATCCCATTTTTTTAATAGTTTGCATTGTGACCTCTATTTAGCTCCATCGAAGACTCCTCAGCTCTCTCATCAGTGTGGGTATATTTCTTGGGTATCTCTCTCTCTTTCGGGCATATCTCTCAGTGTTTTGAATGGTGGTAATTTGTCTTCTTGGCGTTCTTATGATTCTTCTGTTGCATCTATTAATGATTATTATGATTATGTGTTTTGTCCCAAGGAGGAGACATCAAATTGTTTATAGTGAATGTTCCATTCATAGGGAGATTTCAAGGTATATACATGACTAATCGTCGTGTTTTTTGGCATCTTTTTATCTCAAGGGGAGAAATTTGGATGATTGAATAATTGTAATGTTATTTAGAACTTGATATTTGATTAAGGGAGAGTTCTTTTTTTATCTCATATGAATTGTGAATTTGATTGTTATATTTCCAATTATTTCCTCTAAGGAGAGTTTTGATTATGTGACAAACAATGCCCAAAAGGGAGAGATTGTTAAGATATATGTTATATATATATATAAGTAAATAGTTTTGGCACTATTTATTAATTGAACATATAATATATTATTTGGATAATGACTTAGATTCAAAAGCTATATAGATAATCTTCTAATTGAAAAAGAAATCCTATCTTAGATTGGAGTCTATTATCATGTTGATATTGAAATTGTCTTACTGCCGGACATGTTGGAAATTACTGATTTGTGGGTTTTGTGGATTGAAGAACTTAAAAGGATGAGGTTATTACGGTTTGAATTGGATGTCGTGGTTGCATGGTTATAATATGACTCTATTTACTTGTGTGGATTGTGCACATCACCTAATCACTGTAAAAGTCTATCAAATACGTCAGTGGCATAAACAAAGTGGATCGACGTGAGTGGGATAGGCTTGATGAATATTAGTTTTTCAATGAAATAGTGATTGAGTGGTGTGTGTGTCTTGGAAGATTGCTGAACAACGTGTGATGGGTGGAGTGAGCCATGGTGTAGTGAGTTGGTGAGTAAGTGTTGGGTTGCACACGTTTTTCTAACTAAGAAAATTGAAGTGAATCTGTGTGTAGCATAAATCATTGTTATGTGTGCGAGTATTATTAACAGAGTAGTAGGCGTTGAAAGATAAAGCTCATGTGGCTTTTGGAATTTTAGTAATCAACTATTTGGTGGGCATTAATGACACACTTGAAAAAGCAGCTCACATTGGTTTTTGGGATTATGGCTATGAATCATTAAATGCCTTCTTGTTGCCTGCATCATAAACACACAAACCAGAATAGCTTCAATTGGTTATAGATCACAACATTAAGGCTTCCTAGTAACATTACTGGAATTTTTTTATAAGTGTAGTCAAGGGTTTTTGTTTGGGCAGCAACGATTATTAATTGATTTCCTTATGAGTTGTGTATACTTTGGTTGGTGAATATGTTATCGGTGCAGCCATAGTTTCATGTTGGTGTTTATGTGAATCAACTCATTGTTATTGCGACGACTTCCGGATCTATTTCAGTGGAGTGAAACTCATCAGGAAGTTGTTCTTTTTCTATCTCAAGTGTATTTAGTTTTCGTTCGTTATTATTTTAATCACTTGAGTTATTTGTTCATTATTCTTTCATTGAAAGATTGATTGAGAAAATCCTCTGTTGAGGTTAGTACAAGGTAGTCGTACTATTAGGCGTGAAATTCTTTCACGAAAAGTGAGTTGAAAGATAGTGTCAAGGGTTGAGTGATGTCAGCTCAGTAAAGCCTTGGGTAAATCTATTGTACTTCGGTGAAAGTTATTAAGCTGGGTGAGGGTCCCGCAGACATAGGCAAGGTGTGCCGAACTGTGTTACTAAATTTTTGGTATTTTTATTATTTCGTTTTTGCTTGATTTTATTTTATTCGTGCCAAAGAAGTTTCACGAAACGATTAACACTTTCGGTTTTTCAATTATAACTATTCAAAACATTATTTTCATCATCTAAAGATCCTACCTTGAAATTTTATGTTAACTTTTGACAAAAAGCAACTAATGAAAAAAAAATGAAGTTTTAAGACTTAAGTGAAGATTATGAAAAGATTCAACTAATTAACCATAAATAAAAAAATTTCCTAAGTGAAGAGAACTATAACATACAAATATTTCTTGGTGAGGACTTCTACATCACTCTAAACTTGTAAAGTCAAATTTTGGTTTCTATTAATTCTTAATGATATGTTGACATTTCTAATAAATAGATATGATTAAGTTAGATTAACAAAATAACTCAAATCAAATAACAAACCACAGCCACCTTCTGTAATCTGATTCAGAAATTGACCAAAAAAGTGGATATTTAGGATTACCTCGTTTTCATTAAAATACAAAAGGGAATAATCTCATAAATACGCATCTTTGTAAATGCCAACAAAAAATAATAATAATAATCAGCGAGCCATGAATTATGTCAAGGATTATAACTCAAATATGTATAAATATGTAACGATGAGTTCCTATCATCCAACTGACAGAAATGCGGTGGATGAGGTAAACAGTTGAAACATGCTTTATGGTTTACTGTTATGTACCAAAGACTACCTTACCTTGAATCTTAATATGAAGACGTGGAATGACAAAAGCAAAAATTCAATTTCAGTAAGCAGGAGAACAGATAAATGAGCAGTTGGAAGACCTTTCTTTTTTCCAATTTCCACATTAAAACTACCAATAACTTTTATGGCTATTTTGTTTTCTATTTTTTTATTGTAGCTTTGAAATTTTGTTAAATATTTTTTGTTTATATATATATATATATGTTAGAAATATTATTAATATCACCATAATTAATTTTATTTTAAATTTCTTATTTATATTTATTTATGTTTTTAAACAATAAATTTTGTTTTACAATAGAATTCATCTGGTTAATAAATAATTATTTTTAACTTTTGAATTTTAAAAATATATTAAACTTAAATTATTTTCTTATAAAAATACTTGTCACTTCTGAAAATAAAGTTTTAAATTAATTATAGGAAATAAATTACATTTTATTATTAATAATTTGAATATAATATTCATAATTCTGATTAATAATATTATTATTTAACATTAAGTAAATGTTAAAATAAAATTTATAAGTCATGAAAATATAAAGAGATGAAAACTAAAAATTGAAAACTGAAATTAAATTAATATTACATTTAAAAATAAAAATAGAAATGTAACTAAACAAATCGTTAATTATTGGTTAAGAAGAATCGTAAAAAGAGTAATTAATTTCAAAAGTGAATTGGAAAAATTGATGTCTCATTTGCCCCTGGAACGAAGAAAGCTATTCGTGGAGTAGTAGTAGTACAGTAAAACCTCTATAAATGAATAATTTTGGATCAAAAAAATTATTATTTTATACGGAGTTATTAATTTATCGATAAATGAATATTTTAATAATTTATAGAATAATTTTTATTTTGTAAATTATATTTGTCAAATTAAACAATTACTTTTTTTTGTAACTAAGAAAAGAAATTAGTTAATTAATTAATTTTTTTTGTAACTAAGAAAAGAAAATAAATAAACAATTTTTGAAAAGTTACTTGTTTCAAAATGAGAAGAATGCGTCGAATGTAGTTTATGCCCTCCAAAAAGTTAAAGATGAAACTGAATTCAGTTCGCATGAGAAGAAGAATCAATTGACTATATGTACATATTTTAAGAAAGCATAAAATTTGAAATAAAAATTGTTTAGAAAGTGCTTTATTTTATGAATTATATATGTAATTTTCATATTTATTTAATAAATTATTATTTTATATTTTCAGTGGGTCTCAAGAATTTTTTTAAAAACTATCATCTTATGCATTTAGCGAGGTTATTATTTTATCTCATTGGTCCAAGTCGAAACCAAAAAATTTAATATTTAATCGAGAATTTTTTGTAGGTAAATCGGGCGAAGCCCGAAAAAGAAGTCTCTAACTAACGAACATAAGTAACACCAATAATATCATGAAAAAGCCACGAAATCACTGCATCTGGTGGGCTAGCTAAGGGATGAAAATCTGGAATAAAGTCATAAGCATGATGGGATAAAGCATCGGCGACGAAATTTCCCTCCCGATGTATATGTGTAACCGAAATCATCTCGAAAGACTCCATTCGCTTGCGTATTCGAGAAATCAAAGCGGCAACTAAAGCATTAACCTCATACTCTCCATTACTCATGTTAACGGCTAACAAATTATCACATTCAACTTGAATATGCCTCAAATTTAAACTCGCAACATATTCAAGGCCATGGAGGACAGACCACACTTTCGCATTCAAAATCGGACATCGACCAATGTTAACCACAAAGCCGCCTACCCAATTATCATGTCTGTCGCGCACAACCCCTCTGCCATACGTTGCCATGCCATCAGCCGCTAGCAAGGTGTCGGTATTCAGCTTGAAAACTCCTGCCGGCGGTGTCGACCAATGCACCAACCACTCCTCTCGTCTTGTCCCTGGTAGCCTTTGCTCGACACGCACAGCAACTGCAATTTGCACTACCTGTTGTGTACCAACGCAACAAACAACTTCAACAGTGAAGGCTACTGGCTGTGAATCATCCCCCAAGACAGCCCTGTTTCGACGCTTCCAAAGTAGCCAAATAA
>JANIPN010000004.1:60415010-60428951 GCA_027478595.1 Erythroxylum anguifugum
TGTTCCGAGGGCCCAAAGGTCCTCGATTGTGGTTCCGTTCCGAATAGTTGGGGCTCCGGGATCGGGTCCCAACAATACCCGTACCCGTTGGGGATTTGACCCCCATCGGGTACCCGTTTACCCGTCTTTATTATATTATTATACAATAATAATATTATATATTATTATATTATATAATAATATAATTATTATATTATTATATAATTATTATTATACGGGTAAACGGGTATGGGGGGTGGTATCCCCATACCTGCCCCGATACCCGATGGGTATTTTCATATACCCCCCATACCCGCCCCACGGGTAAAAATTTGCTCCTCATACCCGCCCCCGTTCGGGTAATTTTACCGGGTACCCATCGGGTTCGGGTACAATTGTCATCCCTAGGTAGCCTTTTGGTCGAAAGGGAGGGCAAGGCAGTACTAAGGTTGCTAACGTGGCTCAAGGTGTTGGCAGTATTAGTGGATCTTTGACTAAATACATTCTTAATGCAGGAGGATCAAACTCGTTGTCCTAAGCTTACAGATGATCAACGGACAACTTTAGTGTTATTTTCCCTCGAGTTGGTTATTAGACACGAGAGTATCTCAGCATATGATAGGAAATAAAAATATGTTCAGCAAAATTCGAACGAATAGGAAGTTGCCCACCAAGAAATATGTTGTGAAGCTTTAATATTGTCGCTGAAACATCCCACGCACAGCAGCCACGAAAACTCAACAAAATAAAAAATGTTTCATCATCAAAAAGTTAAACTAATGGAGCTGCAAAAACACACGAAAACTGCTAGAGATTTTCACACAAAACCAACAACTTGGACAGCCCAGAATATCACACAACTCAAGGGAAAAGCAGCTGCCAGATCTTGATAGAATCCCCATAAAATTAGCTACCAAAGATAACTCAAGATCCCCAAAAATATAACTGCAAAGTCACAATATGCTTTTTTCACACAAATACAACACACATTCAATCCAGAAAATCACGTAAAACCTAGTAGAAATACAACTATAAATAATCAATAGAATCTCTAAAATCTAGCTACCTTAGATAGCTATTATCACCAAAATAGGTTGTTAAGAAGAGTTTCTTATGTTAATCAAGATATGGTGATTTTATTCCTATTAAATCCTACCATGACTAGGATTTTACTCCACATAAACATCATCTTCAAATAACGCCACATAGAGTAATACTCATGGTAGTGAAATTCTAGAAATAACCAAAGATGTCCAATTACAAATAATGCCCAAAATGTCATAACACATATCTTAGCAATCTCCCTTTTTTTGGCGTTATTTATCACATATCGAAAACTCTCCCTTAAGAAGATAAATGGACACATATCATCAAGTCCACATAACATATAGGAACTCCCCCTTAATCAAACATTGAGTTCCAAATAACATTCAAGTTCAGATAAAAATAAGTTCATCAAGTCCACATAACATATAGGAACTCCCCCTTAATCAAACATCGCGTTCCAAATAACATTCAAGTTCACATAACAACAAGTTCATCAAGTTCACATAGGCAATTGGCAAATACTCCAATAAACAATAATCCAACGTTAACAAAAACAGTCATAATTATACAAACAAAGCATCCAAGTTCTCCAATTAAACAAAATAGCTATAACCACTACATTATCCAACCAACCATATTTCTCCCACTTGAGATAAAAAGAACTAAGAAGCACATAGATATTGTGAAATCTCCCCTTAAAAAATACCTTCAATGTGATCAATCTCGGCAAGTAAGGAGGCATAATAATCAGCAGTAGGTGCAGCGGAAGAATCATAAGCATATAATGCAGTTGCAGAAGGCCAAGATGACAATTCACCACCAGTCAAAATATTAGCCAACATATTATTACTCACATCAAAGCCATTCGCATACTTCTATTAAATTCATAAGCTCTAACAAACTCCTTTCAATTGATAGGCTCCTTTCATTTTTAAACAATTAATAGGATCCTTTCGCTTTCAATGTTAACAAAATCTTTTTAAAAGTTAATAGGACCCTTCTATCTATAAACTTATTTTTTTAGCAGGACATTATCATTTGAAAGTACTTTGTATTTTTTTCACACACAATTCCCCCCCCCCCCTTTTATGTATGTTTGCTTTATCACTTAGTATCAGAGCGAGGTTTCACATTTATTATGTTTTATAGCATGTGATAGATTATGACAAACAATTTGATAAGCCTTGAAGGACAATCTGTCTCAAAGCCTCCTTATTTCAATGGAAGCAACTATTCATATTAGGAAGAGAGAATGACTATTTATCTTCAATCTGTAGATATTGAAATCTAGCAAGCTATCAAAGTTGGAGCCACACGTCCTATTACTGACAATGTAGAAGTATGGACTGATGTTGATAAAAGAAACACACAGTCGAATGCCAAAGCAAGACAGTATATGTTCTATGCACTATCTCTGGAAGAGTACGAAAAGATATCTTATTGTTCTACCGCAACAAAACATAGGACAAACTACAAGTCACCTTTGAAGGAACGAATAAGATAAAGAAACATAAAATAAGCCTTTTAGTGCATCAATACAAAACTATTTGCATGAAATAGGGAGAAATAATAGACAAATTCTTCGGACATTTCAACAACATCATCACAACCTTAAAGAACTTAGGTACGATATATCCCAATGATGAGCTTGTGACAAAGATTCTAAAATCACTACTAAACGAATGGAGACCTAAGGTGACACCTCTAGAGACTGCAAAGAATCTCGACACTATCTCACTTGACTAGTTAAGAGGAAATTTAATGATCCATAAAGCCGAACTTAGGTGGGATAAAGGATCCTTATACAAAAGAGGAATGGCACTAAAAATAGTTGATGAATCAAATCCATCAAACGGAGATGAAAGCAACACTGAATTGCAAATAGAGGAAGATAGCGAATTCAATTTCATGGTAAAAAAAATTCCCTTTTCTACAAAAAGAAGCTCATGAAGAAAAAAGAAGGAAACAAAAAAACTAGAAACAACAGATTCCCATCAAAAGGAAGTAGTGGTACAATCAAATCATATGTTATCACTACAAGAAGCCTAGACACATAAGACCAGAATGAAACAAGAAAACTAGAAACAACAGATTCCCATCAAAAGGAAGTAGTGGTACAATCAAATCATAGAAGCCTAGACACATAAGACCAGAATGTCCTCTTCTTCAAAAGGACAAATCAGAAAATAGAAAACCTAAAAAGCAAGCTATGATTGCAGTTTGGTCAGATGAGGACTTTGAAAACTTTGAAGAAGAATAGCCTGAAGAAGTTAGAAATATTTGCTTTATGACTGAATCAAGAGATGATGAGGTATATTATTCTGACTCTGATATTGAAATTGATTAATTAAAAGATGCATATCATGATTTATATGATCAATACAAAAAATTAACAGTGTAATATTTCAAAAAGATTGAGAATTATAAAAATAATGATACATCCTTGACGAATAAGATTAAATCACTAAAATATGAGAATAAGAATTTGTTATCTAAAATTATGTCCTTTGAAAATGACAACAAGAAAAAAGTCTCTAAAAAAGAATTCTTGGAGCAAAAGGTAAGTCAGTTAGAGAATGCATTGCTTGAAATTGATTCTATTAAGGTAAAATAGTAAGAAGAAAAAATTTCTTCTCTAGAAAAAGTTCTGGCCAATTTTGTTGATGGAAGGAACAATCTTGATGCATTACTGGGGAATGGTAAAAGTGTTTTTGATAATGCTGGAATAGGATATAATTGAAAAAATAATATTAGGCCATACAAGAATTTCTTTGTTAAATCCAACAGTAGTCATAATCAAAACAACAAGAACCTGATAAATAACAAAAATTAAAATAATTCTCAATCATCTGTTTTGTGTAATTACCGTGATAGACATGGTCATATTAGTCATTCCTGTAACTTTCAGAAAATAAAGAAATTATCTCAGATGTATGTTTGGAGATCGAAAGGTGAAACTACTAACTTGAAAAGACCCAGAAAAATTTGGGTACCTAAAATGAGATAATATATTATGCAAATATGCTTTAGAAAAGAGATAAGAGAAAATCAATGGATAGTTAAAAATGGTTATTCAAGGCACATGTCAGATGAAATATCACATTTCAATTATATTAAAAGGAAAGACGGAGGTAATGTTGTCTTTACTGATAAAAATGGCAAAAGTCACTAGAATTGGTAAAATTGGTGACTCTAACTATACTTCTATTGATAATGTTCTTTATGTTTTTGGAATGAAACATAATTTATTGAGTGTAAGTCAATTATATGATAAGGGTTATAAAGTTAATTTCTATGGATCATGTTCTGAAATAATTGACAATATTAATGATAATATTGTATTTGTTGGTCCTAGAAAAATTAGAACATATACTGTGCTCAACTAGAAGATATATGTCTTCACAAAATGTCAAATGTTTTGTTTCAATAGAAAAGGACTCATTTATCTGGCGTAGAAGATTTGGACATGCTAGTATGAACATCTTATCAAAATTGTCCAAAAATGAGTTAGTGAGAGGACTTCCTAACCTGAAGTTTGAGAATAATCAGGTCTGTGAAGCTTGTTTAAAAGGAAACAAATCAAAAGTAGCTTCCCTCCTAAAAATATTGTTTCTACTAACCAACTGCTTGAACTTGTACACATGGACTTATTTGGTCCTACTAGGACTCAAAGTTTTGGTAGTAAACATTACGGCTTTATTATAGTAGATGATTATTCTAGATTTACATGAGTTTATTTTCTATCAAATAAGGATGATACTTTTGAAGTTTTTGAGAAGTTTGCAAAAAAATTTAGATTGAAAAAGAGTACTACATTGCATCAATTCGGAGTGATCATAGAGGAGAATTTGATAATTGAAAATTCAAAGATTTCTATAATGAAAATGAGACATCTCATATTTTTTCATACCCAAGGATTCATTAACAAAATGGAGTTGACAAGAGAAAGAATTGGACTCTCGTAGATATGGCCAGGATAATGCTGTGTGAAAGTGGTCTACCTCATGGTTACTGCTCAAAAGCTGTATCTACTATCTGTTACATACTTAATAAATTTCTTATAAAACCTATTCTCAAAAACCCCCTATAAGTTGTGGAAAGGAAGAAAACTGAATGTTGCTTACATTCGAGCATTTGGTTGCAAATGTTTCGTATTAAATAATGGAAAGGACAATATTGGAAATTTTGATACAAGATTATATGAAGTTATTTTTCTGGGTTACAATACTGCCAGTAAAGGATTTAGAGTTTATAACAAAAGAACAAAGAGGATAGAAGAATCAATATATGTGGTATTTGACGTAGCACTACCCTCGATAACAACAGTTAATTCAGATGATGAAGAGCATCCTTCGGCTCATAAAAATACATCGCAGACTCAAACTACACTTGTAGTATCTTTAGAATTACAAGATCAAGAAGGTCCTTCTGAAGCTAGAACGCAGTAGGCTCCTTCATCTCATCAAGAACCTATGCAACGAAGAACACCAAGAGAATGGAGAGGTCAAGATACACATCAGTACATTCTAGGAGACCCTTTTGAAATTCTAGAAACCAGATCATTCTTCAAAAACAATTATGTTGCCTTCATTTTATAATTAGAACCAAAGACAGTTGAAGAGACTCTTAATGATGAAAATTGAGTTTCAACTATAAAAGACGAACTAAATCAGTTTCATAAAAACAAAGTTTGGAATCTAGTCCCTCGTCCATAAAACAAGTCAATCATTGGAACTCGTTAGTTATTTTGAAACAAACTTGACGAAAATGGTAAGGTGGTAAGAAATAAAGGTATATTTGTAGCTCAAGGTTATAATCAATAGGAAGAAAATGATTTTCATAAGACTTATGCACCTATTGTTAGACTAAAATCGATCAAAATTTTACTTGCCTTTGTGTGCTATAGAAACTTCAAATTATTCCAAATGGATGTCAAAAGTGCCTTCTTAAATGGATATATTAATAAAAAAGTGTTTGTTAAGCAACCTCAAGGCTTTGAAGATGAAAACCATCCTGATTACGGGATGAAGTTAACTAAAGCTCTGTATGGTCTAAAGTAGGCTCCTCGAGCATGGTACAAGGCAGTGACGGAGCCAGAAATTTATAATAGAAGGGTCCATTTAATTTTTTTAAATTTTGAGGGGCCCAATATACTACTAGCCCTCAAATAACTTCATCCTCATATATGTATATATATATATATAATATTTAGTTTTTTAAAATTTTGGGGGGCCCAGTAGTGGTAGCTACGTCCCTGGTACGAGGGTTAAGTAATTTTTCGCTTGAAAATAACTTTGAAAGAGGAAAGGTAGATAAAACCTTATTTATTAAGAAAAAGGAGAATGATTTACTTATAGTGAAAATATATGTTGATGATATAATATTTGGTGCTACTAATCAATCTTTATGTGAAGAATTTTCAGCATAAATGCGGGGAGTTTGAAATGAGCATAATGGGAGAACTATCTTTCTTTCTCAGATTACAAACCAGACAAACAGAAAAAGGGATCTTCATTAGCCAAGACAAATACACAAAGGACCTCATCAAGAAGTACCATTTTGAAAATGTCAAACTAATGGGTGCTCTTATGTATACTGGAACTAAACTTGATAAAGATGAAGAAGGCAAAGCTATGAATGAGACAAAGTTCAGAAGAATGCTTTTTTCACTATATCTTACATGCTGAAGACCTGATATAATGCTTAATATGTACCTTTGCGCACACTTTCAATTAAATTAAAAAGAAAGTCACCTTCAAGCAGTCAAGAGAATCTTTCGATATCTTCACAAAATTATGGATTATACTATCCAAAAATGATTTATTTAACATAGTTGGCTATTGTGATGCAAATTATGTAGGTTATAAATTCGATCGAAAAAGCATAAGTGGTCACTGTTAATTTCTTGGAGGATGTCTAGTTTCCTAGTCTTGCAAGAAATAAAACTACACAACGCTTTCAACAACTGAAGCGGAATATATAGCATCTGCCAGATATTATGCTCAAATCTTATGGATAAAGCATCAACTCCAGTATTTCTCTCTGAGCTTTAATCATATTGCTATATTATATGATAATACTAGTGCAATAAATCTTTCTAAAAATCTTGTGCATCACTTTAGGACTAAGCATATAGAAATCAAGCATCATTTTCTTAGAGATCATATTTTAGAAGGGACCATTGATCTTTTGAATGTTAATACTGAAAATCAAGTAGCTGATGTCTTCACTAAACCACTCTCTAAAGATAGATTTTGCATGTTAAGAAAAGAGCTTGGTATTTGCTGACTATCTGATATTATTTCTGTATTAATTTTTTATATTATTTCTCTTTGTAGACATTAGCAGGTTCCTTCTAATCTATTTCTTTAAAAGCCTCCTCTTATTTTAGAAGGCACTTCTTAGTTTAGAGGCCTCCTCTTAGTTTAGTAGGCTCCTTCTAGTTTAGAAGGTCCCTCTTATTTTAGAAGGCTCCTCTTAATTTTACAGAGTAGGACACATGTGTCCTAAGAAGGAAGTTACGTCTTAATGTTATTTCAGCTTTTAAAACACACACGCACCACCCTGATAGCTTTCCGTACATGACTGATAGAAGATACATAAAAGATTACACTTCCTTTATTAGCCTGTACGACTGCTAATCTTCACACGAAGTCAACGCCCTAGAATCGTTTAGCAAACTTCGTTCTTCTACTCACTGTTGTCTTTCTCAGAAGTGTCGTTCTTTCCTCTTGACAACCTAACTCTCTACTTCCTCTCAAATTTCCTAAACCTCACCAAGGTTACTTATAATGGCATGAACAAAATCAAAGGGATAGAAGAAAAACCTTGACTTCCTCTTCTAGACATGAGGAAACTCTCTGCTATAAACAAACTCTAGTTTCTGAGTCTTCTTCACTGTCACCAATGCTAGGATTGTTAAACACTCCTACTGAACCTGTTTCTATTTTGTTTAAGCCCCAAGTTTCAGAAAAATCAATTCAAGGGACTTCAAAGGAGAGAAAAAGATAGATTTTGGCTATGTTGTCTTTAGAATCAAACTCTGATTCATCCTTCGAGCACAAACAACAATTTGTCTCTGGCTCTAGTGAAGAAGAAGAAGAAGAAAAAGAAGAAGAAGAAAAGGAAGAAAAAGAAGAAGAAAAATCTTCGAGTGAGGGGAGCCAATAAGAAAAGTAAGGTTCTACTCTCCTTCATTCTCACTACCCACTCTTACTCCTCCTATCTTCTCTTCCAAAGCCTCTGCACCACCTTTCACTACTCCTCAACCCAGTTATAAGGATAAGAAAGTGCTTGAAGTGCATTAGATTGTAAATGATGATGGTTCAGATGAAAAACCGACTCCGTTAATAAGACGACCATAGACCAGAGCAAGTGTTGCAAAACAAGCTAAAAAAATTGATGAACAAGAAGGAACCCCTGACGTTGAAAAGAAAGAAGAAGAAGAATCTCAAAAAGAAAAAAAAAGAAATAAGAAAAGGCAAAGCACCTATGGTCGAAGAAAAGAATGAGGAACCCACTGTTAGGGACGAGCCACCTTATAAAGAAGCTCTATTTGAAGACATCCCTAAATCAAAAACATCAAAACAAAAGAAACAAAAGTAAGGAGAGTTTTCAGCACCAGTTAAGTTGTTCTAGTCAATGGAAGCTGAAGCTCGGTACAAAATACGCTACAAAAAGAGAAAGGTGGTTGTTGGACGCATTTTGCCTCCTAACCTATATATTCGATGATATCAATATTCCCATCTCTCCCTATTTTCTTGTTATTGGCTGGGAAAACTTTTTAAATTTGGACTAGACAATATGTGATGAATTGTTTAAATGTTTTTATACATACATGAGAAAAGAAGAAATTGATAGGAAGTTGGCAATCATCTCGTGGGTACGTGAGTGCGCGATCTTGATTACGGAGGAAATCTTAGGGACCATTAGTGTAATTCTAGTAGGTAGGACTAACCTTCCCTATCATAAGTGGGATATTGTTGACCTTGATCTGGGAGAGATTTTGGACTTTATATGCCTGCATACTGAGAATGTGCATGAAGAAAAACCCTGGTGTAGGCACTTGGATCTACTACCAAGATGCCTCGCATCCATATTGGCTACTTCAATTTTTCCAATGAGTAGCTCAGTAGAAAGATGCAATCTTCTAGATATGTATATGGTCTACAATCTTTTAAAAGGGAATGAGATAAGCATTCTAGTAATGATTCTGAAGTTTATGGTGGAAAGGGAAGTTACAAGAATACCACTAGTGGTTTACCGTATGGGATGCGGTTGACCAAGTTTTTTGCTTATTTTGGAGTGCGTTTTGACAATCTAAGTTGGTATGAACCTGCAAAGTTCCACTCTTCAATTCCATACCAATTTGGCTACAAGCTAAAGGACGAAATATGGATTGAGAAGAAATCAGAAAGAGCAGTAGACCTCTTGGGCCCTACCCTACAAAAGTCAACCCCTGTCACACTCCAGAGCATGAATGACCTAATTTTTCACCAACTGAGGGACATTTTCTCTAATTAGGATCAAATGCGTAGATAGATTGATAGCCTGCAAAACCAAATCCTAGACATGTAAATCCTTCTTAAAAAAATTCTTATTTCTCTTAACTAATTTTGTTACCAGTTTTACTTGGATTTTTCTTACATACTCGTGATATTTCTTAATGCTTAATTTCATTCCCTCCTTTTTTTATAATGACAAAAGGGAAGAATAGTTAATGATATACTTTGCATCTATGATATATTTTCAATATTACCTTGATGATATATTTGTTTTTGATGATATATATTTGTGATATATTCAACTGTGATATATTTTGCTAATTGTTGCTGAAAATTTATTAAACTTGTGAATTTTAATTCTGTGATACACAAACAATAGGCTTCTTTCTTTAAAAGTCGTGATCTTTCTAATTATGACTGTGAGTAAGAACTTATAAAGTTTACAATTATCTTTCAAAATCCTTTCTTATTATTTGAATTTTGAAAATATATCTATTGTTGCTTGTTATCATCAAAAAGGGGAATATTGTTAGCTCAAAATTTATTTTTAACAATTTTGATGATAACTTTATAATATTTCAAAATTTAAATTGGATTTATTTTCTTGTATAAGCAATGATATAATTCTTAAAAGGGAATAAAATCATAGGATAATTACTTCCTTTCTTACAGAAATCTTTTTTTATGAACTTACCTAAGAAATATGGATCTTACTAATTGGAATAATTAGCTTTGGAAATTTTGACATAACTTTTTTCTTAACATCTGAATATCGAAGATTTCAACAGAGATGATATAGAAAATTGGTTAGATACAAAGTCAACTTAGAATAGAAATGAAGTAACTACTAGCTAGAGAAAATGTCTACTTAAGGAAGAGCCACTGTATTTGCGAATAAGAAGGTTTTCGAAATAATTCAGCAACATCAACATTCTTAAAAGTTATATCAAACTCCTTGTTCCTTAGAAAGTGAAAACACTTTATCGAAAGATATATTGTTATTCTTTGAGAGCATACATTGAGCTTGCTTTATATTTATTTTTGAAAGCTTGTAGAAGATTGTTAAACACTTTGAGTGTGAAAATTGAAGAACCTTGAAAAATATGTACTTATGAGCTTAGAGAGACTCATCAAATTTAATACTTGATTCTTATAATGAAATACTCAAGTTGGATACTTGGGAACTGGACATAGGCTTCGTTATTAGCCAAACTAGTATAAATCGTATCATTCTTTCTCTCTTCCTAACATTTAAATTTCTACATTATAAGTTTGTGTTTTCAAGAGGCTCCTCCTGTTTTTATATCGCAAGAGGTCCCTTTCTTTTTAAGTGCTAGCAGGTTCCTATCAATTAACTGACTCCTTGTTTTAAGCTCTAGCAGACTCCTATTAATTAATGAGCTCATTTTCTTTTGAGTGCTAGCAGACTTCTTTCGTTTTTAAACAATTAATAGGATTCTTTTGTTTTCAACACTAACAAGATCTATAGATTTATTTTATTTTCGAGGATGTTATCATTTGAAAAGTACCTTGCAATTTTTTTTTACACACAACCAACCCGCCTCTTGCGTGTGTTGCTTAATCACACTTGTGATCAAGACAAAAGCAAGTAGTCTCTTGACAGAATCCTTCAAGTTTCAATCCAGGTATACCAGCAATAACAGATCATGGAGCAGAGATAACCATACACAGAACAGTAGCAAATCAATAAAGAACTATTGTCCATGTTATTTATGTTTAACCGATCCTGCCTTAGGGCACACAAGAGGTTACCGAATACCGCATTCCAGCTATGGCAAACGTTGTCGTTGGTTAAGTTCATGTTTGTTTATTCTCTTTTCCCATTTTAGGACAGTCCAAAGATCATAATAACCTTTTTAGCTCTCGAACATCCATAATGGCACGAGGATTACTCCTGTAGATTGTTAAGGGATAAAGACAATCGAAGTGTGAAATAGATCCTAGATTCATCTTCGAAGCTTCCTATTTATATATTTTAATGATTATAGTGATGGACTCTTCAGCTTAGATGGAACGCTCGAGAGCTTGATTGGAAAAACGTAATGAAGTTACCATAATTCCTCCACGTGCAGCACAAAGTTGCGACTTTTGTGCTTCGGCCGTAATTATCGACAACGGAACTCCGATCTTGTCGTTTTCTTTCTTGGTAAAAAATGACGACTTGCTGTTGAAAGAAGTAAACAAGCGTGTAGGTCCGTCCTTCTAGACAAAAGGGTTTCTATTAAGGCTGTCAATATCAAAGAATAAGATTCTCTGTCTAATTTTTTGGTTTCTTATTGTGTTCAGTAATTTATTTATGCGAATCTTACACCATAAAAAATAGACAGAAGATCTTAACTCCAAAATCAATGCTTATGATTTGATGTCTCATGAATTAAACTCTGGGTACCGACCGAAAGATGTAGTTCTCAAAAATCTGATTTTTCCGCAGTTGTTTTGATATGTTTATGTCAGTTGTTTGATATAAAATATCTGTGTATTACTTTTTTAGAAAAATGGGATTAAAAATACCTAATTTAATTACTTTCGTCAAAAAACAATAGTTTTATTACGCAAGTTTTATTGAGCTAATACCATTCATCCCTTAATACTATCTACTCGTTCTCACACCCATAAAAGTATTTCACTCTTAATAACACAATCATCTCGTGCTAACTTTAATGAAGGATTTTCACATTACTATTTAATAATAAAGATGATAATTGAACAACTCAAGGATTTTATCCAAATAAACATTATCTTCAAGAATCTCACACAATCACTCGTCACAATGACATTCCTCAAATAACCAATGTCCAATTACAAATAATACCCAAAATTAATTAATAAGATATTTTAACATATATCTTAATACTGTTCTGTAACTTAAGCATGTGTTAAGAAGGCAGTTGTAATGAGAGGTAAAAGCCTGCGGACGAGGCCATGTACATTATTGAATTTTGATACATCACAGAGATTTAGAGTAATAAGTACAAAATTGCATTCATCTACCACCTGAAAGCAGGGACTCTGCAATTGAATTCGTATACGAGAACGGTTTATCCATAGACGACGGGTAGGACAAGGCAAGATCAGAGAAACCTTCACGATTTCCAAATGATAGGCCACTTGCAGAAATGCAAAGGGACGAGAGTTCAGGCAAAGGAACATCACCCTCCAATAACTGAACCACTTGGCGCATACTTGGCCTAGCTGCAGGCTCTGAATGCGAGCACAGTAGACCAAGTTTCAACACCAATTCCACTTCTTCCGCTACATATTCTGTACCAAAATTTGGATCCCTGACTTCAAGAATTGCATCTCTGAGCCAGTGAGCAAACACCCAATCAACCAGAATTGTCTCCTCGTTTGGTTCTATGGGCCTTCTACCACATGCAACCTCAAGAAGAAATGCTCCAAATGCAAACACATCAGTGCTTGTTGTGGCCTTTCCGGTTCGAGCATGTTCTGGTGCGAGATACCCCAAAGTTCCAACAACATGAGTTGTTTGTGGATCAGTTCCATGGTCATATAATCTTGCCAGACCAAAATCTCCCAACCTTCCATTCAATTCTCCATCTATCAAGACATTGCTGGCCTTGACATCTCTGTGAATCACAACTTGTTCCCACGCTTCATGCAGATAAAGCAAACCTGAAGCTACCCCTTTGATGACCCTAAACCTTTGGCTCCAAGTCAATGTGGCCTTAGGTTGATCATAGAGATACTTGTCAAGACTTCCATTGGGCATGTAATCGTACACCAAAAGTAGCTCTCCTTTCCGTCGACAATAACCCAACAGTGAGACCAAATTCCTGTGACGAAGCCTTCCAATACTAACAATTTCTGCTACAAATTCCTTCATTCCCTGTCTGGAATCGTGAGACACCCTTTTGACTGCAATCTCAATCTTAGATGTTGGTATCACACCCCTGTACACCCTACCGAATCCACCAATTCCCAACAGCTCTTTGTCTCTAAATCCTTTGGTGGCAATATACAGATCCTTGAATTTGAACCTATGCGGACCATAATCATGCTCCCAATCCTCAACCACTTCGGCAAATTTCCTTTTTCTCCTTATGAAATAAACTATACCTGAACATACAGCTAGAACCAGAGTCAGAGATATCACAGGTATTCCAATGGTTAAAAATCTTGATGTCTTCTTTGGTCCTATTCGAGGCAGCTTAGGAAGTCGAGAGATGCTCAATGCTTCAGCTTGACCGTTCATCTTGAAGCTCCACCCCAACACGTAATGAGATGTTACAACAGAACCAGTTGCTGATGAAAAGCCAAGGTAGGAGATCTCGTTCACGATTGAAGATAAATCATAGTCCAAAGACAGAAGTGGAGTAGTGGGTTTATCAACATTAATTGGAGCTAAAGTGACATTAACTTGCTTCTCTTT
>JANIPN010000004.1:60755249-60765639 GCA_027478595.1 Erythroxylum anguifugum
ATAGTAATAGTAATATTAATAACAATAATAATAGGTAATAATAATAATAATAATAATAATAATAATATAATACTAATAATAATAATAGTAATATTAATAATAATAATAATACTAATAATAATAACATAATTCAAAATTGTAAACTAAATATTGCAACAATTATAAAATAATTAATTAATTACACCTACTATTCTTATTATACTACAGGGGCATTTCCGTCATTAACACTCTTTTCTGTTCTGTCCCCGGTAACCAGACACATTTTTATACAAGGACGAAGATAATTATCTTTGTTTTATCCACCGCAACCAAACATCTCACTTTCTTCAATTCTTGTCCCGTCCCGTCCCGTCCCTGTTTGTCGAAGACGCTAACCAAACACAGCGTGATGGTTTTTCATTTCAATGCCTAAAATTTTCTCCAAAAATTTAGAACTTGAATTTTTTTTAAGAATTATACTTGTTTTCTCATATAGCCCTTTAAGATCCTTAAAGCTTTCATTCAATGTTTAAATTTTCAAGTCTTATGGTGTTTATCTTTCTAACACTCTCTGCATAAGCAAGTACAAGAGTAAGGATTAATAGTAGAATATCTTGTTAAACATGATTGAGGTTAAGAGTATATCTTTTGATGTTTTTCATTCCATTCAAATTTCTCAATACACAAAATGAATTATATTATAAGTTGTAGGATATGAAAACATTAATACAAGGAAAAAATATGCAATAACACAACTTAAAACTCATGCATAACTGTACCTGTGCTCAATTCAAAACTTATCAAAAAATAGCTAATTGTTTATTGTCTTTCTTGTAGGCCATATTCTATGTTGAAGAGCGTCGATAATCATCCAACCTCGTCTATCTTCATTGTAGTTTGTGGATGTATGTCTATCAAGGTAAGTTGTTTAACTAAATAATGTCTACAATGTCATCGATTTTGTGTTGTTCTTTGTAATTTTACCTTTAAAAATGATTGACGAGTTTTGAGGTTGGGGTTTAATAGTCTAAGTATTTATGTTTGGGCATTGTTTAAATTGAAACGTAATGTATGAACTTCAATGTGGTTAATTCAAACTCAATATTAACATTAGAAATTCACATAATGGGAACGACAATCCTTTGCATAATAAACCCCTATGATGGTATATAGGCTAAAAACCTGTAATGCAACTCCCACAAGGCTTATCAGTGAAAAATTTCACGAACCTACGAGTCAAAACGTGAATTTGCTTTCTTGATTCATATGGTATAACAATGCCACGTACCATAATATTTCTTTAAAATTCAATAGTGTTTCTTTAAAATTCAAACTTAATGTATGAACTTCAATTTGATTAATTCAAATGTTATAACAACCTAGGATTTTATTTAGTAATTAAGTTGTTTACTTTCATTTATATAGCTAGATGAATAAAAGTTGGATGTCTCATTAGAAATGGTCCACTAAATACTTAGAAAGATTTAAAAGTTTCATGCAATTTGTAAAAGATCAAATGGGTGATGAATGTGGTATTTTTTATCCATACATAGATTGCTTAAATGTCGACATTCAAAGTCAAGATGTGGTATATAATCACTTGCTAATCCGAGACATAGATAAATTCATACTCTACGGCTTTATCATAGCAAATGAAAGGAAGCAAGTTGTAGTAGAAGTGTTGGTACAAATGTTGATGATAGTAACAATAATGATGGTGATGATGATGATGATGAGATTAGGAAGACGTTAGAGGATTATGGGAATTATATGGAGACAATGAATGATAGCGGTTTGCCTAACATAATTGGTAGTATTACAGAAGATAATTTTGGGAAGTTATTGAAAGTTGCTCAAGAAGAATTATATCCAGGGTACTCAAATTTCTTATAACTATCTCTTGTTGTCAAGTTGTTGCATTTGAAGGTCTATAATAAATGGAGTAACAAGTCTTTTGACATGTTCATTGACTTGCTCAATGATGCATTACCTGTTGCACACAAATTGCCCAAATCTTATTATGATGCAAAGAAATTGTTAAGGGACCTTGGATTAGGATATATATCAATACATGCTTGAAAGTATGATTGTGTTATATTTTAGAAGGATAATAAAGATCTTGAAGAGTGCCCTATCTGTGGTACATCAAGGTGATGAGTGGATGATGGGAGAGGGAAGAAGATACTGCAAAAAATCTTGAGATACTTCCCTATTAAACCACGACTACAAAAGCTATTTATGTCAACAAAAATAGCCATAGATATGAGGTGGCATAAAGAGAAACGTGTTGATGATAACATTATGCATCATCCAACAGATTCAATGGCATGGAAAGATTTTGACGGAATGTTTATGTGCTTTGCACAGGATTTTCGTAATGTTCGACTTGGATTAGCCTCAAATGGATTTAATCCTTTTGGTAATATAAGTTCTTCTTACAGCATATGGGTTGTAATATTAATTCCATACAATTTACCTTTATAGAAGTGTATGAAGAAGTCTTTTATATTATTGTCTTTGCTTATTATAAGACATACTGCCCCTAGTAAGGATATCGATGTATACATGTAATCATTAATTGATGACTTAAATGATCTATGGGAGGTTAGATTAGAAACTTTTGATGTTGTTCAAAGTGAAACATTTATAATGCATGTGGTTTTTTGTGGACTATAAATGATTTTTCAATTTATAGGAATTTGTCTAGATGGCGCACTAAAGCGTATATAGCTTGTTCTGCGTGTAATTATCAAACTTGTTCAATGAAGCTATGAAGTAAAATATGTTACACGGGATATCGTTGTTACTTGGAACATAGGCATAGATGGCGAAGAAGCAAATTGCTTAATGGCAAAGTATAATTAGGTAAAGCTCATTTGCAATTGTCTAGTGATGATGTGGTTATACAGCTATGACACTTGGGTGAAATTACACCAAGCAAACAACCAAGTAATAGAAAGCAAAAGTAAAATGTTGTTAACCCCAATTGGAATAAAAAACATCATATTTTTCAATTTGTTGTATTGGAAGGAATTGTTATTGAGGCATAATATTGATGTAATGTATATCGAAAAAAATATTTGTGAAAATATTTTAGGAATTGTTATGGGAATTTAAGGCAAATTGAAAGACACAATTAAGGTTAGAATCGACTTGGAAGACATGAATATAAGAAAAGATATACATTTGAAAAGAAGAGATGATGGGTCATATGTTACTCCACCTGCTTGTTACACCATGTCAAAAATGGAGAAGCAAGCTTTGTGTCAATTTCTTAAATCAGTCAAGTTTCCTTATGGTTATACATCGAATATAGCATTGTGTTAATGTTAAAGAGGGAAAAGTATCGGGGTTGAAAGCCATGATTGTCATATTCTTCTGCAATTATTACTTACTATTGGAATGCGTGGATGTTTGCCAAAGGATATGTCCATAAATAGGTCAATTGGGTGATTTTTTTTGAAACAGTTATGTTGCAAGACACTTAAAGTTGAATAGTATGACAAAATGGGAAAAGACATAGCTTTGATTTTATGTAAGCTTGAACTAGTATTCCCCCCATTAATGTTATGGTGACTTACCGTACGAAGCAAAACTTTGTAGACTGGTTCAATTTCGATGGATGTAGCCCAACTTCTATTTTTTATAAACTTATTAGTTAGTAACAATTGTTAATGTCTTATATTTTGTTTAGGTTTTTATGCTCTCTTAAACGATATGTACATAACAGAGCTCAACCTGGAGAGTCTATTGTAGAGACTTATATAGAGAATGAATGCTTGACTTTTTGTTCCATGTACTTAAATGACATCGAGACAAGATTTAATACGTAACTTTGATTTTGATCAAAATGGTGGGTTGTCAGTTTTATCCGAAAAAGTTAGGCCATTTGGTGTCAGAAACTATGTCGGGTTAATTAACGACGAGTTTGAAATTTCTCGTTGGTATATTTTGAAAATTTGCAAGGAAGTCGACATTTATATGGAGTATGTATATCACTTTTGAATCATATTTTCATATTTCAATGTTGTCATTCAATCTATATTTTGTAATCTCAATTTTCTTTTTTAAATAGAGAGCATAAAGAGTCGATTTAAAGCAAAGGGATTGTTAATATTAAAGAAAGACATAAGCTTAAGATCCTATCATGGTTTAAGACTCGAGTAAGTTATATATTGATGGAATATTATGAATTTACAAGAATTTGCATGTCAAATGAACATTTAATTTCATTTTGTCGTACAGATTATATGGTTACATATCTGTAACATGCAAGAGGCGACAACTGCATTATATTCTTTGGCATATGGGCCTCATATGTATAGGGAAAATATACATATTGCATTGCTAATGGGTCAGATTTCACATAAAAGATCTAGACAGTCAACTTAGAATTCAAAATTGTGGGGTTGTTGAGGGATGCCATGATGATAATTTAATTGACTTTTACAATGTCATCTCTAAAATAATCGAGTTATATTACATAAAGGATAAAAGGATTGTTCTATTTAAGTGCAAATAGTTTAATCTTGTTGACATGAAAGTAAATGGGAATATTACTACCATCAATGTTAGTAAGACAAGGTATGATAATGACCCTTTTATCCCTGTAAGTTAAGTGAAGCAATTTTCTCCCTCAATGATATTGTATTGGGCATAAATTGGAAGATTGTTCAAAAGTTTCAACACCGAAATCTTTTCGGACTTTAGGAAAGGGATAATAGTCTAACGAGTGAGGATGGTGATGAAATATATCAAGAGATTGAATTGGAGTTGAATAATGAAGCCATTCGAATAGAAGATGCAGATATACCATCATTCTATAGGATAAATGTTGTTCTTAATATAGTACAATTGGGGGAAGTACAAGCCAATCTTATCATAGAAAGAGATGACTATATTGAGGATGAATTTTATGACAATAATGATTCTTTGGTCAAATATAATAGTGATGAGTCAAATCATAATGAAATTAATGATGACGATTTTTAAGATATTGATCATGATGATTAAAGGTAAAGATCCAATCATGATGATCAAACTATGAGGCCAAAGATCCAATCATCTTCTTTTTTCCCCAAAACTAGATAATATATTTTGATAGTAGGAACTAATACAAAATAGTAACAACTTCATGACTTAGAAGCCTTTAGATGTCATTACAAAAGATTAATATAAGAAGAAATAAGTAATAAGAAGAAAGAGCAACTTTCAGAAAAAAAAAAAGAAAGTTTAAAGTTGCCATCGGCTCCAATCATCTTTGATAATGATTTGTTAATGTTTTATCAAATGCTCCGAAATGATTTAAGGAAAAATTTTACAAGTTCTTTATGTTGTCATTCTAATTAGTTTTATTTTATATTGGAAAATAATAGAGAAATAAAGTATTTTGTATTTCATCATGCTTCATTTTGTAAAAGTGATGTATTTCATTATGCTTGATTTTGTATTTCTTTATGCTTCATTTTGTAAAAGTTATGCATTTTATTAAGCTTCCTTCTGCATTTGATTATGCTTCATTTTGTAAAAGTCATGTAATTTATTATGCTTCTTTACGATTCATTATGCTTCATTTTGTAAAAGTTATGTATTTTATTATGCTTTCCTTTGTATTTCATTAAGTGTCATTTTGTAAAAGTAATGTATTTTATTATGCTTCATTATTTAAAAGCTGTGAATTTCATTATGCTTAATTCATTTATGTTTCAAATGTTGTGAAGTATGTATAACTTTGTTCATAAGTTAAGATCACTGAATCACTTTTTTTAAATATGTTGGTTTAAGCGCTTCTTATTACTATGTTGAATGAAGCAAAAATGCCTCCCTTTTATGAAATGCACATCACTAAATAATTGAAAGCTTACTTCCTTATTAACTTTCACTCTATAAGCATGTATTAAAATTTGTAAAGAGTTGGTAACAATAGTATTAATACATGTAACAAAGTCCTTATTGAAAGAAACTACAACTAATGCTAACTATTAAAATACGATTCAAAATTTCCTTATGTTTGTTAAATGTGTTATTTATAGACATAGAAAAGTCTAACACGTGTAAAGTTATGAAGTTATACATTGTTTTTTTTAACAAATAATCAACCAAAATAAATGCAGCATGTTAAAAATGTTTCTAATGTGATTCAAACTGTAGGGCCAAAGATCCAATCATCATTTTTTCCAAAGTTGGATAATATATTTCTATAACAGGAACTAATACAAAATAGTAACAATTTCATGACTTAGAAGCTTTTAGGTGTCATTATAAAAGATTAGTATAAGAAGAAACAAGTAATAAGAATAAAGAGCAACTTTCAGAAGAAAAAAAATGCTTAAAGTTGCCATCGACTCTAATCATATTTGACAATGATTTATTAATGTTTTATCAAATGCTCCGAATGATTTAAGGACAAATTTTACAAGTTCTTTATGTTGTCATTCTAATTAGTTTTATTTTATATTGGAAAATCATAGAGATATAATTTAATAATATTTTAGATTGTAAAATCATTGAGAAATCATTATAGACATTCAATATAATAACACCTGGACGAAATAAGGGAAAGAAAGTGGCAACTAGTGTAGATGTTCCTCCCCACAACAACCAGCTCAATCCGCCCTCATTCTCCAATAAAGCCAGTCAACAACAACCTCTATTTACCTCAACTAGTGCCAAGGGATCTTTAGGTTTCTAAATCTTTACCACTTATAATTACACTTATCCTCAAATATATCTTTACATGATTAATGCATTTTTTGTTATAATTATTTTTTTTCAGGTTCCAATATTTGCATCAGAAAAAGAGGTAGAGATATCATTAAAGGTTTTGAGTTGCAACGCATGAATGTTGCAATGAATAGCAAGTTGTTCGTTCATATTGATACCTAGCAAGGTCTTCCTGTTGACAAGATCTAATCAACAAAATTGTCTAATGAGTTAGGGGTCATTGTCAGGATTGAATTATCTTGCCTTCAACATGCCAAGCAGTTAAAGGAAGAAAACTTGCTACAAAATGCTCTGGACAAAGTTTGGATAATTTCTCAATTTATTTAATTATATGCAATCTTTTACTTATTTAAAGACTAATTTCACTTTTACTCGTTATTCATAGATGAAGCCCAATATCGTCGATATCGAGAAGCCTGAAGTGTCAAGTTGCATAAGTTCACTGTTGAAATAAAGGGCCAAGGATCATCGTTATCTTCTAGATAAATACTACAAATCTTTTTCTTCAGATGAGAAAGCAAGGAGACATGTTCCCTAGTAGATGACTCCAAAAAATTGGAGCCAAATGTGTGATTATTAGTCCTCTACCAACGTTAAGGTTTGTCTTCTTTCTTTTCACATTTGCTTCAATTAATCTTGTTTCACAATTTAATGACAATTTCTTATCTTTATTTACGAAAAGTGTAAGAAAGCCAAGTTTAATAGAGGAAAAATGAAAAGTCCTCATAAGTTTGTGGTCATACCAAACGAGTTTGTAAGTTCTTTGTTTAGAAGTTATAATTATATCAATAAATACATGATGGTATTTATTGTGTTTCAATCCTTTTTTTTTTCATAAAACAGAGTCAGAAGAAACTACACAGAGAAGTGTGTGATAAGATCACACTCCACAAACTCACACACTACAAGGAAGGAGAAGGCTAGACTTTTGAAGAAGCGCAGAATAATTATGTAAGTATATACTTATTTATTTATTTTTTAATTTTTACACTTATTTATTTATATAGTATTAACTAATAATTTTTTAAATTTTAGAATAAGATGCAGTAGTTGTTACAAAGATCGTTGTCTGACAGAAAAGTGCCAAACTTAGATGAGATTTGCAACAATGTCCTTGGTATAAGATCATGGTACATCAAAGGTCTTGGGCATAGCCTTAAGTCAATTGGTTCATCATCGTCACAACCAACATATGTAACGACACTTTAAGGCAAGAACCGGTTGCTTAAGGCTCAGTTACAATGTAATGAGGAAAAGTTAAAACGTAATGAGTAAAAGTTAAACCGTACCGAACGAAAGTTGTTCAAACTTGAAAAGATTGTCAAACAAATACTTTGCTCAAATTATGTAAGTAATTGTGACTATAAGCACGAATCTTAGTTTGTATGTAACTTTTTTATGTTAATGTTTGTAAATAACATTTAATAACATTTTATTTTTACTATAAAAATGCTTCTATTTTTAATTATTTTTCATTTTATTTGCATTTAATTAATTATAAATAAAAATTCTAAATATTACAAACAATAGGATGAATTAAAAATCTTACCATTAATTATAATTAAATGAAAAAATTATTACTAGGATTGTTTAGTCAAAAATAAAAAATCGTTGTCAAATTTTTTTAACAACATTGCTAAAAATGTCGACAATAGTTTTTAAATTATATTACATTTTAATTAAAAATCTTTAAAAATTAAATAAAAAATGTAGTTAAAACCCACAATTTTGAGAGGATTCATGCAACAAATTTTTGTCATTGCTAAAAAGTATTAGTGATGTGTTTAGTGATGAAAATTTTCGTCGCCAAAAAGCCCCTTTTATTATAGTGCAATGTTCCGATAAGACATAGAACAGAGTTAATGTCTACTTTATTTTGAGTACCATCATATTAGTTCTCTATCATTAGCTATTGATTCAATTAATAACATTTGTAAAGTATTTATAAAACATTATTTCACCTTAATAAAAGATTTTTCAAATCAATACTAATCGAAAGTAATGAAATATTTTCCTTAATTACTTTAAGGTAATGAATCATATTTTGATTACTCAACTATTTCTATATGGTTTATGTTACATCTAATGACTACGACTGAACTATTGAACTGCTTATAATTATAATAAGTCATAAGTAGTATCAAAATATAGCAATCTTTATATAAGATAAATTTGGAGGCCTTAAGTTAAAGAATCAGTTATACAATTATCACAATGAGAATTTCTACAAATATACAAGTAATGTTTCAAATAGAGTTCTCGTATGGAGTTAGTTCAGTAAACTTGTTCTCTAACAAGTATAGACATATTTGTTTAAGTATCTCCATACATTAGTCTACGAGATCGGCTACCAATTTACCAAAAAAAAAAGATCAACTACTTCTTTTATAAGAAAAACATAACATGTGATAATCTTTTTATGTTTTATTAATGTTCAGTCTTAATAAAACAATATATAAGAACAATTTAGAGATAATACATAAATACAATATGAATCTCATCATACTTTCATTTGTAATGTATACATCTAAAAATTATAAGATAAAAAAATATATTTAAATTATTTTGTCACTAAATTACAACCAATCGACTCCTGTAGAATATAAATCAATAGTATCACATGGATAACGATGCCTAGCGAAGTAGTCTTCTTGCAACACCTTCGTGTAAGCTTGTTGATGCGGAAGAGAAGACGGGAAACCATCACCCTTTTTGCATCATAGGCGTGGACCCTCAACTTCATGAAATAGATGAGGGATCCAGGTGGCGTAAAGTGCTGTAGCACCATCATTTAGATTATAAAAAAATAAAGAACTTAAAATGTTTTAAATAACAGGAGTGACTAACTGGGGTATATATCCTCTAGTTTTCAATCAAAGTTTGATTACAGTGAATCTGAGGTTAAAGAATGATCAACTGCTCCCTGATTATGCCGTAAATCTCTGTCAATAGTGATTGCTTGTGCTTCAAGTTATTTTGATAAATCCTTGATTTTCTCTCTCCGTTAACCATAATAGTACAACTCAAGGCAATTTTGTGGGCTATCAGATCCTTTCTACGCTTACTATTTTCCATACTTAACCCTTGCATTAGATCATCACAATCCAAGGTGAGTGAGCAAGCGTTACACAACCGCTAAATATTACCCAAAATGAAATCTGCATATGGGCAGTTGAAAAAAAAATGCTTTAAGGTTTCTTGTTGGAGGTTGCATAGTACACAAATGTTGGGACCATTGATAAATTTGGATACTCGATTCACTGGACACGTCTCCCTTTTAATTCTAACCAGAGAATAAAGGATGCTCTTGGCCAAGCTTCTCGTTACAACACAAGCTTAAACCAAACAACTTTAGGAGCTTTATCTGATGGAAACAAGTATTTACAGCGGAAGCAACTCAGGATCAGAAATATAAATACAGGCAAACCAATCACAAGAATCAAAACAAGACCAACCAGTTGAAGCGCAGAATTGCTCACTAGTCTTCTTTCCGCAAATCTTCTTTCTACAAATCTTCTTATCACCAGCAGCCTTCTGCCATGTAACCTTAATTATTTCTTTAACTATTATTTCTGGGTGGGCAGAAAGAACAGATCGTGTATTTTTCTAGAGAGTTTCTGTTTTCTATATTTTCCAATAATTCCTCTCTTCGATAGGAAGAAAAGCTTATATATATATATATATAAAA
>JANIPN010000004.1:60796931-60807086 GCA_027478595.1 Erythroxylum anguifugum
ACAAACAAGATTTTTTACCGAATTTGAAAACAAAAACAGAAAATCAAAAATAAAAACGGAAACAAACACCCCCTTAACTTATTTCTTTTGTCAAATGATAGAACTTAGGTTTAATTTTTGTTTTTGATCTTGATGAACATGTGCTTGCAAGCTTGTTCCATGAATCACTTCCACTTTTTGCTCCAAAAATTTGTGGAATAAAAATTTCAGAAATAGACCCAAAACCCCAGCTAAGAACCATTTGATCTTTTTGAAACTAGTTGTTGTATTCAACATTTGATTGATTTCCATTAATAGTTTTCGGAGCTATAATGGTAATGCCAATATGTTGAGCAAGATCATAATTATGAAGAAGAGGTAACAACTATACTTACCATATCAAGTAGTTTTTGAAATTAAGTTTGGTAGATAACTGGGTTATATTTAGTAGAATTGATATATTTGTAGAAGAAGAGGAGGGAATGATAGCTTGACTTGTGATCATTTCGGTAGCCATACAAGAAGAGGAGGTTATTAGACCCTTATTAAACTTTTTTTTTTGAAAATAGACCCTTATTAAATTTCTGATATATACCATAAGAACAATTATGGAAATAATAGTTTGGCCTATTAATTATTTACTGCAATATTTGGATACATTTATAAAACATCTAAAGTTAAATTCAAATGAAATTGATTTTTTCAAAATCAAGTTATAAACAATACTAATGTAGTTAATCATAAAATTTAACTTGAAGCATTGTTAATCAATATAAAAAATTAAAATTAAGAGATATATTAGCTTGTAGATGTAACCCTCTTTTTTTTTTTCTAGAGATGATTAACCAAATTTAATGGGTGACGCAAATTAGAGTATACAAAATGTGTGAGTCATTTATACCCGAAGGTTATTTTTGATCTAATTCACTGTCACTAATGGGTAGGATTATTTATTAGGAATCTTATAATATAAGTAGGTTAGGCCTAATATGTGTCCAAAAGTTTATGGAATTTTGTGTTTCTTGATCATGTCATAGGATCCAATTCCCTTCTTGTTTTTTTTGGATTCGAGGAAACCCCGTAGGCGGGCCAAGTAGGCACACCTCTCCGAGGGCGCAATTGGTGCACCACCCCACAGGCGGGTCAAGCGAGCGCATCTCATCATTGAGGGCCTAACTAGTTCTTCACTTACGGATAGAACATCGGCTGCCCCAGGCTCTTACAAGAGGGGCTAGCATGGAATCAAACCTGGGACCTAATCGAAGCCAAGCTCCGCTCTCAACCATCAAACCACACCCCTTGAAAGCAATTCCCTTTTCAGTCATAAAAAATATCTAATGGTCCTACTTATGTGCATTCGCGAATGGAAGGCCTATTTGGACAAGAATAAGTTAACAATTGCACTATCATATACAGCTGAAGGCCCCCTTTCCTGCTGATAAAAATTAAGGTACAATCTATGTTTTCCAATTGCACATTTGCACTCAAACACTCTCTCCAACCTCTCAATACTCTTAACAATTTTCTAATATGCCAAAATTCTTTTAACAACTCATATATAGTTCAAATCTACCAAAAACTAAATCAAATGATCGTTATTCAAACGATTAGTTTGTAAGCAGGATCAACTAGTTGACCATATATCTTTAGCTAGTAAAGGCACCATCATAAGACAAAATCTACCTATTTTATTAGACATTATTCTAACCATCGACTACTCAATTGTCCATTGGTTAGCTAATCGGTACTGGTCAACAATCTAACCAATGATAAATGATCTATTATGTAAGTTTTTGAAATTTATCTAGTTAACAAAACCCCCATCAAAGATTAACATTCAAAAACATTTTGAGGCATCAAATATTTATTTATTAAAATTATCAAAAGTTTCAAAATATTCCATTTAATAAAAACTAGATTCAATACTATTTTAAAAGTTTTTCAGATTTTGTTTGAAGATTATGATTTTTTTAAGTTCAAAATAAATTTTCTCTTGATTATCAAAGGACTTATCATTATGCCTCATAAATATTCATGCAATGATTGAACTCCTAATTTATTGAAATGACTAATATAAGATTATAACAATGATTGTTTATATATGGAATTATTTTATTCTTTCTTGTTCTTGGTCTACTTGATTTGAATTACCTTGAAATTCTCTTAAATTGTATTTGATTCTTTATTTTTATCCTTTAAATAAGACATCTAAGATACAAGAATGTTATATCTTTGTATTATATTAAGGAAAATCATTCATTGATATATTTAATAAACTATTAAACAAAACTAAAAAAGTATAAAATTGTAATATTAAAAACAATTAATTTAAACTTTTCAATATTTTTAAATAAAGATTGATTAAGTATCAATATTTAGAAAATCAATTAAATAAGAAATATAAAGATATTTTCTACTTTTATTGAATAGAAATAAAATTTTAATAGAAATTGCTAGAAGAAAGATAAATGAAATGAAGCATTTGGTAGATATTGTAACAATAATAAATGAAGAATATTAAGAATAAAAAACCAAACCAAATGTTTGGATTTTAAAATTCTAAACATTTTATAACTCATACTAACATACCTATCGTTCTTCATCAAGTAATTAAAATTAATAACTCATGCTCGTTTGGTGCAAACTTAATTTGGTGGCTTAGGCTTTTCAATGTGGGGATATCTAATCATAAAGTTTCATTAAATAATTGGTACAAACACAGCATCACATGGATCAAAGCCCAAGAAAAGGAAATCGACTTTATATATTCGATTTCCAATTATGTCTGCACGTAGCGAACCCTATTTGAAGAACGGACCAGAGTTCTGATAAAGGATAAGGATCAATGACGAGTTTGCGTAAGGTACTAATCATGCATGCTTAGAGTTGGGGTTTCTATCTCCTGACTAGGACACAATACTGCCCAAAAATGGGATTCAATCGTAATTGTCATTTAGTTGATAGTCTTGAATCTCTTGATCATAGAAACATTATGTTCTGTAGCAGTGCATATAACGTTTCTCCAAGTGATCTATATAGAGAGAGAGAGACAGAGAGATGGTGATGAGGTCTCGTGGGAAAGGGAACTTGCTCCCATGCAAATATGCCCTTAGTTGTCAAAACAATAATAAACAATTTAATCAATCCAATCAATATGGGATAATTATTCCTTCAGAATTCTCATTCTAATTTTATACTATGACTTTGGAATTTGCAAATTGACATACTTCACAGAAACCATCCAATTCCTTCACATAATCCTATATTACCTCCTTAAAGAAACAGAAAAACGACATCCTTTGCCCATGTGCACTCTCTGCCACTACCCATCATAAACTTCTTTCAGACCTAGCAATCCCCAACTGACCTATGCAACTCATATTAATCTTGATGAAGACAAAACCCTCCAACCAATCCGCATTAAACCATTCTTTCACAAATGTAGAACTTGGCAGAGGCCAAGGGGTATACTCTTCTAACCTCTGTACACTAGTCTACCATTTCTGTCACATGCAAGCATCGATCGGAGATACCAACATCCACTAGAAAAAGAAGACCTTAATTATACTTGTATCTTAAACTATGGAGGAAACTAATTGTTGGGTGAGACTTCACTTCCTTCTATGTGATACCTCCTTTTCACTTGCATTGGAAGCACATTAAAGTTCAAAGAAAGCTCTATCAGATGCCTATTAATAGAATCTTGAAATTGTCACTCATCATTTACTACTTGAACCATTAGTTCTAAATTGACTTGGATCTCTCATTTGAGCATGTGTCACACCCACTATTAGGGCTTTCACTAGAGAACCATACTCTCTCCTCTCTTCACGCCTCCATTTTGTTTCTTTTTCACAATCTTTGACAATTAATCATATTTAATTATCTAGCTTTTAGGGTTTATTAATATACTATTGAGAGAGTGTACAACTAATTTGTACGCACAGAAGAAGAAAACAAAGATGTGTAGATAGCGCCTACGGGACAATATTCTCTTCTCAATTAAATAAAAGCCTATTGTAACGTAATAGAGAATAATTAAATGGGGTGATTCCCAGAGTTGGTAGCAACTTTTTGGAGGGATTATGAACAATAAACGCAGAAAAGTGGCAGCGGAGAACACGAGCAAATGGACTTATGCGAGAAAGATATTGGAACTACAACAGATCTGATCATGATGATGGTAATAGTACAAAGAAAAAGGGAATCCATGTTGTGATGCATCTGACTTATGTGTGCTTTTGAAAAACAATCTGTGTGTGTTTTATGGGATAGTTTAAGTTGTGTTTCTGATAGGATGTCAGTGAGGTACTGAATGGGAAAACGTGCCTCTCTCTATCCCTTGCTGTTGCTAATCAGTTCCTTTGTCTGTTCACTCCAACTTATACTCTAAAATCTCTTCATGTAGATGTCTATCTTAAGCTCACATCATCGATCTCTCTCTCTCTCTCTCTCAACCCGTGAGATACACAAGCAGACATTCCATATTAGGTTTTCTTCTGAACGTGCAGGATGCAGCAGTTAATTAATGTAGAAACTTTTTCACTTGAAGACATAGGTCCTGATATTCTTCCTTGAAACCCTAAACTAAGATTGATCATTCTAGTGTCAAGTCAAATACGTGAAATTCCTCTGCTAAAATAGATTAAAAAATGAAAAACATAGAAGAACGAGTTAGCTCTCACAAGGATGATACTCTGATTGCTTAAATGTTACTTTGGAGCAAGAGAGCATTTAAATTTGAAGTAATAATAGAAACTTAAAAAAATCAGACCCAACTGAACTTAGAGTCATAGAAATTATCTGATTCCATCCTTAGAATTTTCATGTTTTAACTTTGATAGTGCTTGCCGGAATCAACAATGACTATGTTATCTGTACGACAAACTTTCAAGATAGATGAGTTCCATTGTTTTCTGTCACTTGATATAAAGAGATCCAAACTCAAAGCCAGAGGCCTCAGGCCCTAACTCAAGAGTCTAGATTCAAGAAGGAAAATGAAAGCCAAGAAGAAATCATAATATAAGCAATAAAATGAAGAAGAAACTAGAAACAGTAATACATCCTTTTAATTTGGCTAGTTCTTCAACTACTTTACCTTACGAGTGTCACCAAGCCTGAGTTCAAGATCCAATTCTTCAATGGAGCAAGGGCTAAGTTTAACCTCAGATTGGATGCTGTGTTTATCAACTGAATTTGACTTCAAGAAGAAAGGTAATGATGATTCATCTATTCTTCTTCTCTTGCAACCGATAGCCTCCTCCTCTCCATCTGAATTTGTTGGACGAGTTCGTCGAACAACCAAATTCAAGCTCACGGACAAATCAGTTTTCACAAAATCTAGTTTAGCACTACATCCTGATTCTACAATCCTGGAATGCTTGTCTCCATCACTATGCGGATCAGAGACTTGGTTATACAGATCCTCTGGTGAGTTTTGACGCGGCAAAGAGGACCACTTAGTGGACCTTCTCTGGTCTTTCTCAATAATAGATGCAGAAGACAAGGGAAAAAGTGATTTCTCGCGGCAGTTTTCTTGAGTAGGTGTTGATGAAACCCTAGATGGAGAAGATGGAGATGGAATAGCACCAGGGTCAAAATTAGGGTTAGGGCTATAAACCAAGGTATACATCTGTGGTGGGTATTGGAAACCCAAAGATGTGTAAGGATTTGGAAGGTGATTCGGATGTTCATGATGAAGAATTTCACTGTGTGGATTTGGAGACTGCTTTAGTCTAGCTCTATCCCTCCTGTGCACATTCATGTGTCCACCTAGAGCTTGAGCTGACCTGAATTCTCTTCTACAAAAGCTGCAAGAATAGGATCTTGGAGGCCATACAGAACCTCCAAGTGGACCTGCTGCATCTTCTGCAAAAGCTTGCTCTTCCCAGGAATCATCATATGAAGGTTTGATAGATTCTTGAAGATTAGAACTCAAAGTGTGCTTTTGCCGAGTCCACATCCAAAGTGGAGATTTCTCCATAGCGACTGTCTCCGGGCCGGAATCAACTAATCACTTCTTCCCCGCTGTTTCAAGTTTCAATATGGTGTAGGAGAACAGGATTATAAAGAAACATAAACAAGGAGAAAACTGTTGATGACTAAAGAGGAGAAAACTGTAGATGATGGTGTTCCTAGAGAAGTTGCCTGGAAGGTGATGAATTGATGGCTACACAGTGTAACCATTTCCTTTGGTTTTTCTGGTCGGTTTCCTATACGGTCCACCGCTTAGACTAGTAATCTTCATTTTATTCTTTTCGTCTGAATTTTCCTTGGGAAGAGGGAACGATGATATAGTAAATCATTCTGGTGGGTCCAATACACTGTTGCTTGTGAGGTGTACTAGTGTTTGCACTTTGCAGGCAAACTGAGATCGCTTCTGACTGAAATCTCCTTGTAGAGGCATGAGATCCTCTGTTACTTTTATTCAGTTACAAGCCTGTGCTATTGTTAAATATCCACAAATTTCACTGGGATCCATTGAAATTTGTGGATAAAACATAAAAGTAACAAAGAATGTGATCCCTCGTAGAGGTTCAGAAAAATAGGTCAATAATCAGGTATTCAGGCTTTATCAATATCAACAATTAAAACTTTTTGAAGAGAATCAACAATTAAAACTTTCCTTAATAGAGAAATTATTTTTAAAATGATAATTAGGCTTCATGCTACCCTTAATTCACTCCCCTTGTAACCTTTTATGTCCTTAAAACTGAGAACCTATCTCCAATTTTCACCTCTTAACTAAGTTTTAATTTGAGGAACATGATTTACATTATAGTTACGATCGATCGATTGCGATACCAAGGGAAAATGTGTGAGGTAACACCAACTAAATGTGTATTGTCAATGTGGTTATGTTTGTCAAAGCCTATACTTCTAGTTAAATGTAACTAGATAAGCATTTTGACAAAGAAACTTTTAAACATGCTTAGTTTTTAATAGTTATCATGCTTTGAAAATCAGTTTAACAATGGCAACAACATGGGTGAAGTCAGAAACGTTACTACAGGTAAACAGTTTAATCGTCAATCTTGACTTAATTAATTAAAATGACTAGAAAATTATAAAGTAAACATTTCTAGAGTAAAATATAATAGCTTAAGTTTACTCTCATCTTTCACCGTAGTTTCTTTACAAAACAGTAATTACATTTACATCTGATTTTTTTTTTAAAAACTAATTTTTAGTGATAAGAACAATATTTTCTTATTTGGGTATTTTCTGTAATCATATATTAATTGATACAGTGCACACAGTTCCTTAATTAATGAAGCTCGCTGACTTTTAAAAAATTGGATTGAAAATTAAACCAATAAAATAAAAAAATAAAGTTTAAAAGGTTCAATTGATATTAAACGATCATAAAATTGACATAAAATAAAAGTTAAATCAAATTGAAAATTTTAAAATAGGATTAGAAAGAACAGTATCATTACTTATCGAAAAAGTAAAGTTTAATTGAAGAATGAGAGTATTAAATAAATGTTAAGTAATATAAAAAAATCAAATAATTAATTTTAGTTTATAAAAATCAGTTAATTAGTAAAAGTTAATCGTTTGATTAATAAATTGGTTGGTTTTTAATAATAATAATTATTAAAATAAATCGAATAAAAAACTAATCGGTTTAAAATTTTTATGATTGAACTGACTAATCAAATTCGATTTTTTAATTGTTATATCTAATCATATGGTGGGATCGGATCAAGAACAATCAAAACTTGTACTTTATTGCAAAACATATATGTATCTCTTCCTTAATTTCTCTTCTTATAAGCACATGATACGTTCAAATTACAGAGGAGACTAATTACGAATTTTTTACATTATCATGATGCCTATTTCAATAGAGGCGTCTAGTGCTTCCATTTTCTGCATCAAATGATCCAATCCTTGAACTTGGCGATGAATCCCATCTTAGCATACCCTGTCTGCGAAAGCATCCAAATGTTCTCTTTTACTTATAGTTAGAGGAAAGAAACTAAGATAGGGTGGAGAAATGCTGCTGAGATGGACAAACTTTCTTTTGTAAGCATTATAATAGTGTATAAATAAATCAAGTGCTCTTGCAAAAGCAAAGCAAAAGAGATATATGCAACTAAATTAAGGTACCATGAAAAGTATCAATACATTTGTCCAATCTTCAGGCCAAGTTCAAACATGACAAAGAAAAAAACAAAAGAGGTGGCAGCTTCAAAAAATAGCAATAACATGAAACGTTAACAGAATCTCTAGGAAAAGCAAGCAATATAGTAGAGGAATTAGGAGCAAAGCATCAAACAATTTTAGAGGCGGGTCAACACAGAAAAAGGGGGCAAACGCCAATCTTGAGGAAGCCAAGATTTTATCCTCGGTAGATGGTCATTTAAACGAGGAAGTTTTGATAGAGATTAGCACTTATTCTCAAACAGTAACAACCCCATTAAAATTAGAAGGTTCCTAACATTTCAGGTGAATCATAAGATAACTCGGATGACTGTTTTTCACCTTCTCTGGTCAATTCTATTTGCTATCAGCTTAATAAATTGAACGTGTCCGGATAAGTTTTAGTACATAAATGTTCCAGCACCACCAATTGTCCATATTACTTCCCAAGATCTAAGTTCTTCTACAATTGAGAAAGATGTAGTTGTTACCTCAAATTGTATATTGAATCATATAAAAAAAAACCTGATTTATGGAAGGTTGAACTCTTCTATTCCCTAACTCAGTTACATATTTATCCTAGAATGAAAAAGGTGGTCAACCCCAATTGGGTGCGTCTTTTGAATCTTAAAAACATAGTTTTTATGAAAATTGGAAAAGCATGAATGTGTCACCAAGATTCTTACCTTCTTCACTTTAAAGTTAAACCCCGTTTTTCTTTTTGTTTGAGATTCTAATCTTCTAATAAATTAAGCAATTAAGTTTTTATTGTATACCAAAATATTAGGGAATTTTCAAATTAAATGCAAAATATAGACTACATTTTTATAAGTGGTCGCATACACACACATATATAAAATGAGTATTTTAAAAATTATTTTATAATTCTTAAAATAAATTAATAAACTTCCGAGGCATAGAACCAGTCAATCAACTTAAACTTATAATAAGTAAAAACATGAAATTTCAATGAATATTACAACAAATTTTAACTAATGTAAATGAGAGCTTGGAAATGGAAACACAAACCTTCGAAAAGTCTAACCCATGAAAAGGTTATTTGACCAAAGATTCTTACTGGATTGTAGCTCTTGTACTTTGAAAGAGATACATGCATTTTGGAGAAGAAATGTTGACGAAGGCTAATTTTATTCCATAAGCGTAGAAGACAAAGTGCCGTGACTTCATACAATAGATTCGTCTTTTTGGCACTCAAAACCAATTCTCAAGTTGGTACATACATCTTCGGTAATAACATACTCCTAAAACCGTACCCTTTGTCTTTCTTATTAATCTTAAAGCATCTTATTGTCGTTTTATTATTTGTTTCTTGAGATGCGACATCAACTTCCTTTGCTACTGTATGTCCCATTTGTAGCTTATAATGGACATCTCAAGAAGAAAATATACCACAGGCCAAGTCTTACGAACATTTTAGGCTTTACATCAAATGATTAAAACAATTAGACAAGTTTTAAGTTAATTAGTCTGTTCTGCAATTAGATTAACTACCTGAAAAGATATGTAAGGGGATGATGAAACGAAAAATATTTCATTCATCCTTGTTGTGGGAACAGTAAGGGAGATTTTATACTAACATTATTCGTCCTATTTGCTAGGTCACTGTCTACTCCTACAGAAAGGACACTGTACAGCAAAAGAAAAATACAGCTAAGGGACCTGTACAAAGGGAACAAAAGGACAGAATATAAAAGGTGGATGTCTGTGAGGGCTGTGGTCCTTGTGAGGACAACAGCTGCTGATGGGGCCCACTCTCCAGGCTTTAGTACATGACCCGAAGATGAGCAAAATTGGGGCAAATTGGAGAGCATGTCTGTGTCATTTATCTCTGTGTCATTTAACACCCCCTCCTCAAGTCAGAGCTTCAGAGAAAACGACAGATCCGAACTTGACAAGTAAATTGGTGAATGCACGTGCGGTCAGGGGTTTCGTAAACAATAAAGCTCTTGTAAGTTGTAACAAATGCTTGTGTTTAATTTCCACCACTCCATTCTGCTGTGGAGTATA
>JANIPN010000004.1:61159747-61173351 GCA_027478595.1 Erythroxylum anguifugum
TAATCCCTGTAGACACGACTCGGTTCTTACCGATTTATTACTCACTTCGACAACCGTGCACTTGCGGTTCACGAACAGTGTCTCTCCTCGAAAGAGCTTCATCCAGCTTGTCTTCACTTGTTTGTCATCCTCACAAACCATAAAGACATCTACAATCACCAAAAGACTCAAAATAGGACTGGACACAAAAAAATTTTCCCCTCTCTCTAAATTAAGGGGAAGACACATTATTCTCTATGATTTACTTGAGATACATCCCAACAAGCTTACTACAAAGCCCATGCTTATTTATGGGAATCGCTTTAGTCAACATATCAACACTATTCAAATTCGTATGAACTTTCTTTAACATTAATTATTGCTCTTAAATCACGAATCTCAATCAATGATATTTGACATCTATGTGCTTTGTACGAGAATGGTACATAGTTTTTTTGTTTAAGTCAATATCACTTTGACTATCATAAAATACTATATTGTCTCTTATCTTCACATCCAACTCTTGAATGAACCTTTTCAGCCAGAGCATCTCCTTACAAGCTTCCATTATAGCTATATACTCTTCCTCGGTTATAGATAAAGCTATACCTTTTTATAGCTTAAATCCCATGAGATGGCGCCCCTGCAAACTTGAACAGAAAACTTGAAGTAGCTTTTCTTCAATCAAGATCTCCAATCATATCTGCATCTACAAAACACTCTAGAGTTAGCTCACCATCACTAAAGCATAAACTCCACTTCAACGTGCCTCGTAAGTATCTCAGAATCCATTTCACTACTTCCCAGTAAACCTTTCCTACATTTGACAAGAATCTACTTACCATCCCAATAGTTTGTGCAATATCTGGTTTTGGGCACATCATCACATACATCAAAGTCCCAACTGTAGATGAATATGGAATAGAGGACATACCATATTTCTTCTTTTCTTTTGAGGGACATGCACGCTTACTCAGCCTAAGGTAAGGTGTCAGTGGCATGCTAACTGGCTTGGCATGTTTCATATTGAACATTTCTAGCACCCGATCAATATATCTTTCCTTAAATAACCATAATCTCATACTCTTCCTATCTTAAGTTATCTTTATGCTTAAATTTTATTTTACATGTCCCAAATCTTTCATATCAAAATGTTTAAATAGGTCCTCCTCTAACTTTTGGATTCTACCAACATCTTGACCAATAATCAGCATATCAACAACATAAAAAAGAAGAAGTTATCACTTAAGAACTTCTTTAAATACACACAAGCATCTTTATAAGTTTGTTTGTAACTATGATCTGTCATAAAGGAATTGAATTTTCGATACCACTGACTTGGAGTTTATTTTAGCCCATTTAGTCTTTTCTTCAACTTAAAGACCATATTTTCTTTGCCTCTAGCTTTGAAACCTTCTACTTGCTCGATGTACATATTTTCTTCCAAATATCTATGAAATAAATCAGTTTTAACATCTAATTGCTCAATTTCATGATCCAAGTAGGCAGTTAAACTCAATATTTTTCCTATTGAGGTCATTTTAACCACTAGCCTTGCTTTATGCTTAACTAACTTGTCACTTTTTTTTTTATCTTAAGCACCTATTTGTTTTTCAAGGCCTTTTTACCTTTTGAAAGCTTCATAAGCTCATATGTATCATTCTTCTCCAGAGAATTCATCTTTTTCCTTCATAGCTACGAGCCAGAGATCATTTTCTTCACAAAATGTAACCTCTTACACATTCTCAGGCTCTCCCTTAGTAGTAATCAATAGGTATTTTAAACTTGGATACCTCATAGAAGGCCTTTTCTCCCTTGTCGACCTTCAAAAATGTGTTCCATCAGTTATTGGATCATATTGCCTCCCTCTCATTATCCTCAATATCTTCATCTTTAGCATTATTTGAATGTGGTTCAAGTAGCTCATCATTATCGGGCTATATTTAATCATCATTAACTTGTGCTTGGTCACTCACTTCATCTCCTTCACCTGTAGCCTACTCAATAATGGAAGGAATTGAGGAAGAATTACCAATCTCATTTGATGGCCTGCAGTGGGATGACTTATCTCCTCTTAAAAGATCAACACCTCTCTCATGCTCCTAGAATACCACATCCTTACTCCTGATCACCTTTTTCTTCTTTATGCTAGCTCAAGGTTTGTTATTAAAGATTTTGATGATAACTATGTAATATTTCAAAATTCAAATCAAATTTATTTTCTTTTATTAGTAACGACAAAATTCTTATACGGAAATAAAATCCTGGGAAATTTGCCTTCTGTCTTGCAGAAACCTTTTAATAAACTTACCTTATTATAAATGATTCCACAACATTCAGAAGGACCTTACTAATTCGAACATTTAGCTCTGGAATTTTTTACAAGCTTTTCTCTTAACGTCTGAATATTGGAAGATTCCAGCAGATATGATATCGAAGATTTGTTAGATACAAAGTTAACTTAGGATAGAAATGAAGCAATGACTAATTGAAGAAAATGTCTACTTAAGGAATAGCTAATAAATTTGCGAAAACACACAGATTTGTGAAATATTTCAACAACATCAATATTTTTGAAAGTTATATCTATATCAAACTCCTTGTTCCTTAGAAAATGAAATCACTCTATTGAGAGAGACTCTTAAACCCTTTATACATTTTTTGTTGAGAGCTTCTAGAACCTTGTTGAACACTACTAGTGTGGAAAGTTGAAGAACCTTGAAAAATATGTACTTGTAAGCGTGGAGAGGCTCGTGAAAATTTAATACTTAGAGTTTTATAGTGAAATACTCAAGTTGAATACTTGGGGACTGGACGTAGGCTTCGTTATAAGTTGATCCAATATAAATTGACTGTGTCACTCTCTCTCTCTCTTAACTTTTTGCATTATAGTATTTATCTTCAATTTGTAGATATCAAAATCTGACATGCTATCAAAATTGGAGCTACACCTCTTGCTACTGATGACATAGAAGTGTGGACTAATGTTGATAGAAGAAACGCATAGCTGAATGCCAAAGCTAGACATGATCTTATCTATGCAATATCTCCAGAAGAGTATGAAAAGATATCCTACTATTCTACAGCAAAGGAAATGTGGGACAAACTTTAAGTTACTTTTAAAGGAACGAATGAGTTAAAGAAACATAGAATAAGTCTTTTAGTGCATCAATATGAAACTATTTACATGAAACAGGGAGAAACTATAAATGAATTCTTCGAGCGTTTTTACAACACAGCCTTAAAGAATTTGAGAAAGGTTTAACCTAATGATGAGCTTGTAACAAAGATTCTAAGGTCACTACCAAAGAAATGGAGACCTAAGGTGACAACTCTAGAAATTGCAAAGGATCTTGACATTATTTCACTTAATTGGTTAAGAGGAAACTTGATGATCCATGAAACTGAGTTTAGACAAGCTGAAGGATCTTCATACAGAAGAGGATTGGAACTAAAAGCAGCTAATGAATCATATCCATCAAATGGTGATGAAAGCGACACTGAGTTACAAATAGATGGAGATGACAAATTCGATTTCATGGTCAAAAAATATGCCCGCTTCTACAAAAAGAGGGTAATGAAGAAAATAAATGGAAATAAGAAAATTGGAAATGACATATTCATATCTAAAGGCAGTATAGCAATTCACAAAATAATCAAATCATATGCTATCACTGTAAGAAACCTAGACACACAAGCCTAGAATGTCCTCTTCTTCAAAAGGATAAAATAGAGAACAGAAAACCCAAAATGCAAGCTATGACTGCAGTCTAGTCAAATGAGGATTTTGAAAACTTTAAAGAAAAAGAACCTGAAGAAGTCAACAATGTTTGCTTTATGGTTGAATCAGGAGATGATAAGGTATATTGTTCTGACTCTAATAATTGAAACTGATGAATTAAGAGATGCATATCATGAACGGTATGATTAGTATAAAAATTTAAAATTGCAGTATTTCAAAAAGGATAAGAAATCAAAAAATAATGATGCATCCTTGACGAATAAGATTAAATCATTAGAATTTGAGAATAATAATTTGTTGTCTAAAATTATGCCTCTTGAAAATGACAATAAGCAAAAAGTCTCTGAAAAGGAATTATTGGAACAAAAGATAAGTTAGTTAGGGAATACATTGCTTGAAAATGATTGTGTTCAGATAAAAAATTAGAAAAAAAAGTTGTTACTCTAGAACTTGAGAAAGAAAATTTTGCTAAAAAAATCATTTCTCTCGAAAAGGATTTTACTAATTTTGTTAATGGAAGGAACAATTTTGATGCATTACTTGGGAATGGTAGAGGTATTTTTGATAAAGCTGGAATAGGATATATTGAAAATAATAATATTAGGTCATACAAGAATTTCTTTGTTAAATCCAGTAGTAGCCATAGTCAAAACAACAGGAACCTAATAAATATAAGAAAAACAATAATTCTCATTCATCTGTTTTATGCAATTACTATGGTAGACATGGTCATATTAGTTATTCCTATAACTTTTTGAAAATGAAGAAATTACCTCAAATGTATGTTTAGAGACTAAAAGGTCAAACTAAAAACCTAAAAAGACCTAGAAAATTTTGGGTATCTAAAATGAGATAATACATTATGCAGATATGCTTTAGAATAAAGATAAGAGTAAATTAATGGATAGTTGATAGTAATTGCTTGAGACACATGATAGGTGAAATATCACATTTCAACTATATTGAAAGGAAAGACGGAGGTAACGTTGTCTTGGCCAACAAAAACAAGGCAAAAGTGTTCACTAGAATTGGTAAAATTGGTGACTCTAATTTTGCTTCTATCGATAATGGTCTTTATGTTGATAGATTGAAACATAACTTCTTAAGTGTAAGTCAATTATATGATAAGAGTTATAGAGTCACTTTCTATACTTCCCATTGTGAAATTATTGATAATATTAATGACAACATTGTATTTATTGGTCTTAGAAATCAAAATATATATTGTGTTCAATTGGAAGACATGTATTCACAAAATGTTAAATGTTTTATTTAAATATAAAAGGATTCATTTATCTGGCATAGAAGCTTTATACATGCTAACATGAGATTATATCAAAATTATCCAAAAATGAGTTAGTAAAAGGACTATCGAACTTAAAGTTTGAGAGTAATCAGGTTTGTGAAGCTTGTTTAAAAGGAAAACAAATCAAAAGTAGCTTTTCTCCTAAAAATATCATCTCTACTAACCAACCGCTTGAACTTGTACATATGGATTTATTCGGTCCTACTAGGACTCAAAACTTTGGTGGTAAACACTACGGTTTTGTTATAGTAGATGATTATTCTAGATTTACATAGGTTTATTTTCTATCAAATAAGGATTATACTTTTGAAGTTTTTTAGAAGTTTTGAAAAAAAATCAGATTGAAAAAGGGTACTGCATTACATCCATTCGGAGCAATCATGGAGGAAAATTTAATAACAGAAAATTTTAAGATTTCTGTAATGAAAATGGCGTAACTCATAATTTTTCATACCCAAAGACTCCTCAGCAGAATGGAGTTGTTAAGGGAAGAACAAGACATTCGTTGATATGGCCTAAACAATGTTGTGTGAAAGTGGTCTACCTCATGGTTACTAGGTAGAAGTTGTATCTATTGCTTGTTACATACTTAACAGTTGCCTTATAAGACCTATTCTCAAAAAGACCACCTATAAGTTGTGGAAAGGAAGAAAATCGAATGTTGCTTACTTTCAAGCATTTGGCTGCAAGTGTTTCGTTTAAATAATGGAAAGGACAACCTTAGAAAATTTGATGCGAGATCAGATGAAGCTATTTATTTAGGTTACAGTATTACCAACAAAGGATTTAGAGTTTATAATAAAAGAACAAAGAGGATAGAAGAATCAATACATATGGTATTTGATGAAGCACTACCCTCAACAACAACAGCTGATTCAGATGATGAAGAGCATCCTTTGGTTCCTAAAAGTACATCGCAGACTCAAACTACACCTATAGTATCTTCGGAATCACAAGACTAAGAAGGTCCTTCTGAAGCTAGGATGGAGCAGACTCCTTCATCTCAACAGCATCCTACGCAACGAAGAACACCAAGAGAATGGAGAGGTCAAGATACACATCAATACATTCTGGGAGACCCTTCTGAAAGTCTAAGAACCAGATCATCCTTCAAAAACAATTATGTTGCCATCATTTTACAATTAGAACCAAAGACATTTGAAGAGGCTCTTACTAATGAAAATTAGGTCTCGACAACGAAAGATGAACTAAATCAGTTTGACAAAAATAAAGTTTGGAATCTAGTACCTCGGTCACAAAACAAGTCAATCATTGGAACATGTTGGGTTTTTCGAAACAAATTTGACGAAAATGGTAAGGTGGTAAGAAACAAAACTATACTTGTAGCTCAAGGTTATAATCAACAAGAAGGTATTGATTTTGATGAGACTTATGCACCTATTACTATATTAGAATCGATTAGAATTTTACTTGCCATTGCATGCTATAGAAAATTTAAATTATTCCAAATGGATGTTAAAAATGCCTACTTAAATGGATATATTAACGAAGAAGTATTTGTTAAACAATCTCTAGGTTTTAAAGATGAAAACCATCCTGATTACATGTTGAAGTTGACTAAAACTCTGCATGGTTTGAAGTAGGCTCCTCGAGCATATTACGATAGGTTAAGTAACTTTTTACATAAGAATAACTTCAAAAGAGGAAAGGTAGTTAAAACCTTATTTATTAAGAAAAGGGAGAACGATTTACTCATAGTGCAAATATATGTTGATGACATAATATTTGGTGCTACTAATTAATCATTCTGTGAAGAATTCTCAGCTTTAATGTAGGGGAGTTTTAATGAATATGATGGGAAAACTAGCATTCTTTATTGGGTTGCAAATTAGGCAAACAAGAAAAGGAATCTTTTTAGTCAAGACAAATACACAAAGGAACTCATCAAGCAATATCATTTGAAAAATGTCAAACTAATGGTTTCTCTTATGTATTCTAGAAATAAACTTGAAAAGGATGAAGAAGGCAAAGCTACGGGTGAGATAAAGTATAGAGGAATGATTGGATCACTACTATATCTCACAAGCTTAAGATCAGACATTATGCTTAGTGTGTGTCTTTGCCCATGCTTTCAATCAAATCCAAAATAAAACTACCTTCAAATAGTCAAGAGGATCTTTCGGTATCTTCTCGAAACCATGGACTTTGGATTTTGGTATTCAAAAAATGATTTATTTAACATAGTTGGCTATTGTAATGCAGATTATGCAGGTGGTAAAGTCGATAAGAAAAGCACAAATGGAAAATGTCAATTTCTTGGAGGATGTCTAGTTTATTGTTCTTGCAAAAAACAAAATTGCACAACGCTTTCTACAACTGAAGCGGAATATATAGCAACTGCCAACTGTTGTGCTCAAATCTTAAGGATGAATCATCAACTCTGTGACTTTTCTCTGAACTTTGATCATATTCCTATACTATGTGACAATACAATTGCAATAAATCTCTCTAGGAATCCTGTGCATCATTCTAGGACTAAGCATATAGAAATCAAACATCATTTCCTTGGAGATCATGTTTTAAAAGAAACCATTGATCTTTTGCACGTTAAAATTGAAAATCAAGTAGCTAATATCTTTACTAAGCCACTTTATGAAGATAGATTTTGTGTGTTAAGAAAAGCGCATGATATGTGCATGTTATCTGATATTAACTCCGTATTAAGATTTTATGCTACTTTTCTTTGCAGATATTAGCAGGCTCCTTCTAATATATTTTTATGGCAGGCTCCTCTTAGTTTAGAGGACCCCCCTTAGTTTAGAAGGGTTCTCTTAGTTTAATAAGGCATAAATGCGTGGCCAGATTGGTAACATGCAAAATAAAATTCTTGACATGCAGATTTTGCTTCGAAATTTGTACATCCTTGTGTTATTTTTTGACTTTTTAGTTATTACCCCTTTATTTTTTGATAATGACAAAGGGGGAGAGTTAATGATATACTTGCTTTTGATGATATATCTGTGATATACTTTAGCTAACTATCGAAATATTGTTGAACTGAATATGTGAGGTTTAAATATGTGATATGCATAAACGATAGGTTCCTATCATAAGAAAAGCTCCTTTTAATCATGAACGCGAGTAAGAACATATAAAGTTTATAGGTATCTTTCGAAATCTTTTATTAAAATTTAAATTTTGAAAATATATATGTTATTGCTTGTCATCATCAAAAAGGGGGAGATTGTTAGCTCAAGGTTTGTTATTAAAGATTTTGATGATAATTATGTAATATTTCAAAATTCAAATCAGATTTATTTCCATTTATTGATAACGACAAAATTCTTAAAAGGAAATAAAGTCATAGGAAAAATGATTTCTTTCTTGCAAGAACCTTTTTAATGAACTTACCTTATTAAAAATGATTCCACAACATTTGGAAGGATCTTACTAATTTGAACAATTAGCTCCGAAATTTTTGACAAAGCTTTTCTCTTAACGTTTGAATATTGGAAGATTCCAGCATATATGATATTAAAGATTCGTTAGATGCAAAGTCAACTTAGGATAGAAATGCAGCAACAACTAGTTGAAGAAAATGTCTACTTAAGGAGTCCACTTAAGGAAGAGTCACTGCATTTGTAAAAACACACAGATTTGTGAAATACTTTAGCAGCATCAATATTTATGGAAGTTATATCTATATCAAACTCCTTGTACCTTGAAAAGTGAAATCACTTTATAGAGAGATACTGTTAAACCCTTTATACATTTTTTATTGAGAGCTTGTAGAAGCTTGTTAAATACTATGAGTGTGGAAGGTTAAAGAACCTTGAAAAATAATTACTTGTAAGCTTGGAGAGGCTCGTGAAAATTTACTACTTGGAGTTTTATAATGAAATACACAAGTAGAATACTTGGAGACTGGACGTAAACTCCGTTATAAGTCGAACCAATATAAACCACTCTCTCTCTCTCTTAACATTTTACATTACAATGTGTGTGTGTTTAATTCACAAGAGACTCCTTCACTTTTGGAACATGCTCCTTCTATTTTAATATTGCAAGAGGTTTCTTTCATTAACAGGCTCTTTTCATTTTTAACGTTAACAAGCTCCTTTCGTTTTTTAAATGTTAACAGATCCCTTTTGATTTTTTTTAACAAGCTCCTTCTATTTATAGACTTTTATGTTGAAATTTAGTAGGTTCTTATCGTTTACATGAATTGATAGTAACTTACAAATTTTTTAAGTCACACACGATTCACCCCTTTCTTGTGTGTGTTTGCTTTATCACTCTAGGTCATAGTCTAAAACCAAATTGATTATGACCATATCCAACAAAGATGCAAGGTATCGACTTTGATTCAAGCTTTTTTCTCTACTCCTTAAGTACATGTCTAAATACCTTGCTACCAAAAACTCTAAGATGATGATATATGGGATCCTTACCAGTCCACACTCTCTCGAGAATCTCAAAATTCAATAGAACTGAGGGAGTTTAATTAATTAGGTTGATTGTAGTTTGGACTACTTCACCCTAAAATGTCTTTGGTGATATAGACATTATAAGCATGCAACAACCTTCTCCATAATGGTTATATTCACCCTCTTTGCAATACCATTATATTGTGGATTCCCTGGTTCCTTCTTTTCATGTCTAATGTCATGAAATGTACAGTAATCTTCAAACACCTTGAAATTATACTTAGCACCATTATTTGTTCGCAGACACTTGAGCTTCCTCTTAACTTCCCTTTCTACTATAACATGAAACTTTTAGAAAGTTTCAAATACTTGACTCTTATAGTTTAACATATACACCCAAGTCTTCCTCGAAGCATCATCAACAAATGTAACAAAATATTTTGTTACCTTTTAGTGACTTCTCTTCAATAGGACCATAGACATTTGAATGCTTAACTCTAATATCTTTATCTTCTTTATATATCTTCTCATTAAAAAGATTTTATCACATTTTTTAACCAAGCAATGATCACAAGGATTAAGCAATAGTGAGTTCTTAACTAGGATAAAGGATTTACTAGCCATCATCTTTAATCCCTTATTACTCATCTGTCTTAATTATCAATGCCACAAATTTAAAGAAGTTTCCTCTTTGAATGCGTATACTTCTCCACCACCATACACCTGTAAGTATGTCTTGTACAGTGAGCAATATAACTCTCCTCGGGTAATAATCATTGTGTCTTTTGATAGTTTCCAGTTTTTATACCCAAAAGTATGCTGAAATTATTCTTAATATAACATGTTAGCGAATAATAGGTTTAGCCTTAAATTAGGGACATATTGTATGTCTCTCAAGGTCAGTAAGCATCCAAAATTTGTTTGAACTCGGATATCACCCATACCGATAATCTTGGCGGAACTTTAATTTGTTATCTTTACACTCCCAAGATCTCCACTCTTGTAGTTTGAGAAGTACTCCGCCTTTGAAATACAATGATAAGATGCTCTTGTATCAATTAGTTATTCATAACCAAAATTACAAACATGGAAACATTTGCTTGTTGTACAAACTAAGACACCTCATCATCCATGTTTGAAGTTGTTGCTATTGTATTTTTATCATCACCATCATTTTGATGATCTTGCTTTTTCTGATCATTCTTCCATTTATAGTAGAAAGTCTTAATGTGTCCTAACTTATTGCAGTACTAGCATATCTTCACGTCTTTGTCACCTCTGGACTTTGAACAGTTCTTAGATTTGTCATGACCTTTGAGATCACTACTTTTGTTCCTTCCTCTTCTTTCCATTGCGAAAGTCTGCACATTGTCAACTCCCATCTCCTTTCTTCAGATTTCTTCAATGAACATACTCATCTTGATTACATCCAAACAGAGCATACCTTCAAGAGCTGAATTACTAATCGTCACCATCAGCATCTTCAGATTTCTTCAATGAACCTACTCGTCTTGATTACATCCAAACAGAGCATACCTTCAGGAGCTGAATTACTAATCGTCACCATCAGCATCTCCCAACTATTCGATAAAAAAACTCAATAGGAACAAGGCTTAAAGCTCATCATCAAGAATGATCTTCATTGTAGTAAGCTTGTTAATTATATCCTAAAAATCACTTGGATGCTTCGATACTAATATCCTAGCTTTCAACTTTAAGCTCATAAGCCTCTTAATCAGAAAGGCCTTGTTATTAGCAATCTTCTTTTTATACAGATCTTCTAGCTTCTTTCATAGCTTAAAAGGATCTGTTTCTTGAGAAACATGGTTGAATATACTGATATCAATTCACTGTCTAATAGTGCCTAGAGTTTCTCATTTCATCTTTTTCCATTCTCTATCTGACGTCTTTTTAGGTTTTAAAGGATCATCATCTTTCATACATTTATCTACATCAATATAATCAACGAGATCCTTGCAATACAAAAGTTCTTACATTATGGGCCTCCAAATCAAGCAATTTGATGATGTTAACTTAACCATAAAGTTGTTTTCACCTTCCATTACAATGAATTTGATAATACTTATTGGGAACAATAACACAACTCTCTAAATGTCAACCAAATATCGACAACAAAATTACTCTTCAACTTGTACAGGCACATGAGTATGAGAATAAAATACTTAACGATTAAACAAACATCAAGATTTATGTGAAAAACCCTCAAGTGTAAAGGGAAAAAATCATAAGCCAAACCAACAAGTAAATCCACTAAACTTAATAAGGATTTACAAAAGTTGATCTCTCACCCTGCAACAATAAGTTGTCTCACAAAATTTCAATATTGAAACTAAATTTGATGCAATACTCATCAAATACTCAAACCATTCCCAAAAATAATAAAAAAGGATGAGAATACAACACCATTTGTCATTTCTCTATTTTTCCTCACTTTTGAACGTTATGATCATACTATCATAAAAAAAAAACTATGTATTTTTTTCTTTTATATCATAAAATAAGTTTTTCTGCACCTTACATAATCATTTACACACTCAAGTAAGTGACCATGTATCTTCGATACCACTTTAATCGTAGATGTACATAGTCACGGAGAGTTACACGGTCACGCGCACACAATTGTATATGTCATTCACATAGACATGTAAACAACTAGGGACGAATCCAGAAATATTTTTGAGTGAGGGAAAATTTTTGATGAGGGTAAAATTTTATTTTTATTATAGGATCAAAATTTAAAATAATAATTTTTTATATAAAATTTTTTGGAGGCAGTAGGGGCAAGTGGGGGTGGATCCATCCCTGTACACAACTATGCATTTCTTCACTCTTTACACGCTTCTTCACGGGGTTTCAAAGACTTACATAGTTGATCCATACGGTCATGTAAGTCAAAACACTTACGTGTATCACTCTAACCGGACATGTGTGTTTACACAGTTGATGCACATGGTTATGTACAACATTGGAGTGTAGCACTTTACACAACTATGTCTCTCCTCAAAAGAGTTTCATTCATCTTGTCTTCACTTATTCTTCATTCCTATAAAACATAAAAGCGTCTAGGATCACTGAAAGTCTCAAAATAAGGTTGGACACTCAAAACTTTTGGCAAAATAGTTTTATACACAAATTTATGTTTGATACAAAAGTTTACGTTGTTGGACAACATCTTAAAAATAAGTTAAATACTATGTTAATATAAATATTTATATGGGAGCCCTTATTTCCAAGGCAATTTTGTTTATATCCACGAAAGTTAAATTGCCACGTCATTCACAATCCAAAATCTCTTACACAATCCAAAATCTCACATCAAATTCTCGTCCAGCTTCATATATTCAATTTCCCTTGCTTATCTATTGGTTTTTCATAGCACAGTTTAATATTTATTAGCTAAAATAATTATGAAACATCATTTCATTTTGTTCAATATTTTTTGATAAAATATTTTTTTGTTTTTTTGTACGAGATATGTTAAAAAAGTGTTCTTTGTATTTTAAATAACTTGCTAATTGTTATTTATTAGTTGATTAGCAAGTTACCTGGGCATTACATTAAAAAAAAGTACATAACAATCATCCAAAAATTATTTTTTGTTGTATTTGAAGGAGGGAAACATCCTCTTAAAATTAATAAAATATATGGTCAAAACATAATCCAAACCAAAATGGAGTGACATGAATGTTCTTATAGGAACATCTAAAACGACATATATTTAGTACCCAGTGAAATGCCAACTAGCTATTTTTTTCTTCACATGATCATTCCAAGAAAGGAGCTGCTGAGATTTTGCACACCAAGTTCCTTTTGTATTCCTCACATGAGTATCTTTATTATCAATTTTCTAGAAAGGACCTACATCAATAATAAATAATGTTAAAAAAACTTAATTAAAGTGCAAAACTCAAAGTAACATTAAAATATGTTAAATTTTTCAAGTAATAAATTAGATAAATATACCTGTAAAATTCGTTTCATGGTTATCCGAATAATTTGCTTCCAGCAAATTTGTCAAATCTAATGCATCAACATGTATACGAGACTTCATCATATCTTTTACACATAAAATCTCTTCTGGTGATAAACGCCGACAAGAAGGATGGCCTGACATATTTATGGAAGGAATATGATTATGCAAAACATCAACTATCTCAAGTATCCATGA
>JANIPN010000004.1:61328776-61344489 GCA_027478595.1 Erythroxylum anguifugum
TTATAAACTAAAATTTATTTTTATATATTTTAAATTATTAAATCAAAATTTATTTGAAATTTATATATTTTAAAGTCGTAGAGTAGAGAGAGAAGGAACGGTTGAATTGGCCAGCATAATTTTTAGATTAAATTTCTGAGGAAAGTAATCTAAATATCAATGGAGGTGCTGGGATTTAGAATCTAAGAAAAGTGCTACTACTTTCCTTAAATTAGGAAAGTTTTTGTTTTCCTAACTAAGAAAAACGAACCAAACATAATAATTTAAATTTTAGAAAAAAGATTACTCTTCCAGCCAACCAAACAAGGCCTAAGAAGTTCCTTACACTCCTCAACCTGGTTGATGTGTTATTGCACCATGTCCCTTAAATGAAGAAGACAATTATTCTTTTTATTGTACATTTCAGATAAAACAAATAATTATAAAATTTGAATAAGTTTTGGAACTGAAAAAATAAACATTATAAAATAATACGACTAATAATTATTATGGTCAGGCCTCACTCTTCAAGTTGCAACACATTCACTAATCTTGACACAGTCGAAAATTTCTTTGCATTAATTAGAAAATTACCTGCAATTTTATTTGTACACGATCAGTTTGGCCCGATTAATTGGACCTTCAAACATTTCTAGCGGCCCTTCTAAACATATGGGTTTGTCAGTCCCACTGGTGTGAAGAAGATTTTTCCTCAAATCTAGTTTGTCATCATCATCGTTACAGAGTGAGAGATCACGAACGTTGAATGTGGTTATAACTCAAAATAAGCATCGTCATTGATGCTCTCCAAGATTCGAAATGGATCGTCAGTTTGCAATATTAGTTTGGACTTAGATGAAAGTGTTATGGTTTGATCTAATTGTAAGGTATAGGACTTGAATCTCATATTGGTTAAATACAAAACTGATATAGAATTTATAAGAGCTTTGGGCTCTCTACCCTCACAAGCTAGCTTTTAGGTGTGGCTCTCCTAAAGTCTTTATCAATTGGTACCAGAGCTAGGTTTGGAGTGGTGGCCTGGGAGTGCCAGCCGTGACCAACAAGGACCTCATAGTGGTGGCCCATGAAGTGGTGACCTGAAAGTGTCAGCCATGACCAACATGGCCGTGACCAATAAGGACATTGGTCCTTATGGGGGGATGAATATTATGGTTTGATCTAATTGCAAGGTATGAGACTTGAATCTCATATTGGTTAAATACAAAATTGATATGAAATTTATAAGGGCTTTGAGTTCTCTACCTTCACAAGCTAGCTTTTGGAGTGTGGCTCTCCTAAAGTCCTTATCATAAAGGTATTCCTTTTAATGATAAATTCATACTACAACTGCAAGCTCAAACCGTATCACCTTTTTTAAAACCTTATTTGCATGGTTAGAATAGGTGGTATTAGTTTGCTCATTTACTGCTTCAGCTTGCCATGCCACTCTTTGGCAAATGTAGCCTTTGGTTATCCATCAAGATTGACAAATTCACCAACTGGTAAACGAAGTAATCAATGGAGATCAGAGGATAAAATCTTACACTACCTCACGCAATTTTGTGTTTTTCCTTTTCTCATTCATACTTCATTAATTTAACTTAATGTGAACTCGTTTGAGTAATTATATAATTTACTATTCATTTAACCTAAATCTATAAATTTTATTTATCGAATTTAGTAAACCTAATTTTAATATCAATAAAGTATTTTGTGAAGAAATTAGAGTGAATCCAAATAAATCTATGTACAATTATTATATTCTATTTTAATCTAAAATTTTAAGGTAATAGATTATAAATCATATGTAACTTACTTGTCATAAAATAATGTGACTTTATATTTTAATAAAGAATTGGGTTTTGGGTTGGGTCAATGTTGAGTGAAAAAAAGTTTAAGCTTGATCTAAAGTTCAATTGGAACGAATCTATTAAATTGATGTCTCTTCCCGAAAAATGTCACTACTTCAAAGAAAAGAGTTAGTGAGGAGAAAACCACAACCACGATCATCTAAAGGCTCATCATGCATCGCATGATTTCTGTAGATGTCCATTCCATTTCCTCCAAGATCCAGTCCAGCATTAACGGACAAACAACTGGTAATTATGTTATCTTTTTGATAGTTGAGCCAAAGTGGAGTCCAGTACGCACCACAAATCCCCCGATTTGATCCCAATCAATTTCCAGGAAATCACATATTAAATTATTGAACTGAATTAACTTTTTATTAGACCGAAAACTTTTAGTTTCATTATTTTCAGAACGACCATCATCATATTCAACAATTTCATCATTTTCTACTTTCAGGAAAAAAGAGACGAATAGGAGAAACAGAAAAGATGTCGATATATCTTAGCATTCATATCATGTGTATATCATTAGCAGGTTGATTAACATACAAGGATGGTGGGTGATTAAGCTACGATGAGTTCGACGAGGCATCTAAACGCCAGAAGTCAAGCTAAGTGACAGGACACTGCTTTTCCCCGAATTATGCTCAACCTCTGACAACTGCGTCGTGCCTACACTCGCCGTTTCAATTTTAGCGTCGTATTCTCTATTTCAGTGTGTGGGAGTTCATCCAATGTGGTGACTCTTTGTGCGCACCAAACACTGAGCCGCCTTCCTGAGGGATTGGATGGGATCAAACCGTGATTCAATCCTCCAGCGGTGGTCAGATCTGCAACTAGAGGCCCTTGAAGTTGGGGATCAACCTTTTTGAGTCCAAGTAATTAGTTCCTATTATTTTTTATCAAATTTTAATAAAACATCGTTATAACCCCCTAACAAAAACAACCCTCTTCTTCGTGGGCGGCTAAGCAGACTCACGAAGTTAACCATCAGCTCTTTATTTGTCAAAAATGAAGAGACAGCTTTTCATTGTCAAATTTCAAAAGAGAATAAAAGTGCGGTTCAATTTTTTTAGTTTTTAATTTCAATTTTTTAAATAAAAACAAAAATATATTTACTTATTAATATCAATATAGTTATTGTGATGATATTCACCGATTCTCCATCAATCATCAACGAAAATACAACAATTAGAAGATAGATTTTGAGAAATCGTGGATGTGTGTGAAGGATGCATGTCTGAAGTTCTCAAATAGAAAAAAGAAGAGAAAAGAATGTCTGATTAAGGAACAGAAGAAAAATAAAATGCTATGTCTTAGTGATACATGTGAGACACACGTGAGAACCACAAATCAGAAGCTAAGTTCAAAATCAAAAGTTTGAAGCATAAGTCAAGCACATAAGAGACATGTCATTCATACCTCATAAGTGAAGACATCATTGAATTCAACTGCTACACATTCCTATATAAGACATACACAAGCCTCAGTCATATATACACAGAATACATACAACACAATACATTGTAATCAATATTCTGAGAGTGATAGTAGTAGAAGGAAAGTTTAACAGCTGCTAAAGTACTTATCTGAAGGTACTGGACCTCTTGCAAGCATTTTAGAAAACACCCAATTTCTTGTAACTTGCTCTTTTCTTGATATTAGTAGAACTATAAGTGTGAAATCTTTAGATGTAGATAACATTTAAGCCATCGAACCAAGTAAAATTTAGCGTTCTTTATTTTTCTGCTATTTTCACTTCTTGTAAAATCAAAACTTCTTTATCAATCTTTGTGGTAAAAGATAACAATATAATACAAAGATCCTAACATTAGTGGTATCCGAGCCTATCTAAAACTTTCTGGCAATTCTTGGCTATTCAAGCATCAAGGTTCATTAAGAATTTTTATAAGAATATTTTCTTTCTTATCTTTTTAAACTATATTTAAAATGGTAGGAAAAGAAATGGATGTCTTCATTGGTAAGAAGACTTTACCATCTGGAAACTTCAGATGCAAGCTATACTTGAGTTTTATGAATGTTATGGTGCTATTGAATAACAGTATGATGTAGAAACTGACCCTATGAAGAGATTCAAGATGCAAAGATTTGCACATTGCAAGTTAATGCTTCACTTATCACCGATTGTGATAAGGAAAGTGCAGCATTGTAATATTGCACAGAAACTTTGGTTAAAACTTAATAAACTGTATGCTAAAAGATGTCTGCTTAACAAGATAGCACTTTTACATAATCTTGCTAATTTTAAAAAGAACACTATTGTCTCTCTTGATGATAACATGGATTACTTCTTTAAGTTGGTGCAAGATTTAGAAGCTACAGGTGAAAGGATCTCAAAAGAACATCAAGTCGTAGTCATTCTAAAAGCTTTACCTCTGAATTCAATGCTTTCAAGAAGGTGATCAAGCATGCTAGTGGAGATCTCTCACTATTAAGAGGGTGTTGGATTCACTAATGGAAGACATAGTGGATATTAATCCATTCAAGAAGGAACAAGAAGTGATGTTCATTGAAAATAAGCTAGACAAGAAGTCATAGAGAAAGAATAGCAAGAAAGGAAATTGGCAGAAAGGGAATGGAAAGGATAAGCACACCAAAGAAGCTAATGAAAAGAAGAAAAAAGGTTAAAAGTAAGAAGTGTTTCTATTGTGATAAGGAGGGACATTTTGCAAGAGATTGCAGAAAAAAAAGAGACAAGGCTACACAAAGTGGAGATGCTGGGAATATAGAGAAGCCTGAAGTCCAGTGGTGATGAGATATTGGCTGTCACTGAAGAGAGCGAAGATCTCAGTAGAGAATGGATCTTCGACTCCGGATGCACCATGCATGTAATTCCTCATAGACACTAGTTCACAACATTTGAACCAATCACTACCAAAGTAAAGATGGCAGATTTTGGGCAGCAAAGGGTTGAAGGGATTGGAAATGTCTCTATTAACATGTTTGATGGGAAAAAGAGAACCTTAACAATGTCAAATTTGTGCCTGGAGTAAGGAGGAATCTCATTTCTGAAAGTATGTTTGATAAACAAGGCTTTCAGATAAGATCTAAGGATGGATTTAGAGAAATCCTAAATAATGGTAGTGATCATAAGAGGAGTTGAAGGAGGTGAGTTATATTATGTAATAGGCACTACCGAAGTGAACCTAGTTATAGAAATGGAGAGCTTGATTCAACTAAACAATGACACTCAAGGTTGGGTCATATAGGGAACAAGAGTCTGTTCCATCTCTCGAAACAGGGATTGATTCTAGATAAAGACATAAAGAAGTTGGAATTCTGTGAATAATGTGTGCTAAGAAAGCATCACAGAACCAGTTTCAAAAAGGGATCAAAGAGGGCTAAAGAGATCATGGAATATGCTCACAATGATCTTTGGGGGCTAGCTCAAGTGTCCATTACAGGAGGTGATCGATTCTTTATGTCTATTATAGATGATAAGTCTAGGAAATACTGGCTCTATCCTATGAAGAGGAACGATGAAGCATTAGAAATCTTCATCATATGGCATACACTAATGGAAAATCAAACTAGAAAGAAGTTGAAATTCATAAGGATAGATACTGAACTAGAATAGTGCAATAAGGAATTTAAAGAATACTGCAGTAAGAGAGGCATTCTGAGGCACAAAACAGTGAGAGCAATACCTCAGCAGAATGGTGTAGCTGAGAGGCTCAACAGAACACTCCTAGAAAAGTCCAGGTGTATGCTACTATCATCGAGGTGTTTACAATCCCTATGGGGAGAAGCAATTAAGACTGTTGCCTACCTAGTTAATAGGTTACCTACCTCTGCAAATGAATACAAAACTCCACAAGAAGTATGGAATGGGAAGAAACCCAACTTAACTCACCTAAGGACCTTTGGATGTACTGCATATGCACATCAGAAGGAAGGTAAGTTGGAACCTAGAGCCGTAAAGGGAGTATTTCTAGGTTACCCAGAAGGAGTCAAAGGTTACAAGATTTTACTATTTCAACAGGGAGGTTTTAAAACTATAATTAGTAAGGATGTAATCTTTAAGGAAAATGATTTTCCTCTGCTGTGTAGGAACTCTCTAAAATCTGACCTACAAAAGGAAGTTCAGGAGCAACTTAGATCGCCAAGTAATTTAATCCCTTTCTATGTGCCACCAAAAATAGAAGAAGAAGGCAACACACAATCTCATAATGAGGAACCTATACAAGGCCTTATTCATCATGAACAAGTGACTGAAGAAACAGAAGGTGAGAGTGAGGCGGGAGCCCCACACATAGCTACTGATAACCCTCAAGATGCTCTACAAGACTATCAACTCACTAGAGATAGGCAACCGAGACAAAGAATTCCTAATAGGAGATATACATACTCAAACCTAGCTGAATTTGCATATCTTGTTACTGAATCTATAGAATATAGGGCATCTGAAACCTATGATAAAGCTATGAGGAGAAAGGATGTTGAACAGTGGAAGATGGCTTGTAAGAAGGAGTGTTCTTCTCTAATGAAGAATATGACCTAGACATTAGTGCCTGGACCTCCTAAAGCCAAGTTAATAAAAAACAAATGGATGTTCAAGCTGAAAGAAAGAGTTATAGAAGCAGAACCTAAGATATACAAGGTTAGACTTGTAGTAAAGGTATATAGACAGAACGAGGGAGTTGACCACAAGGAGATTTTCTCACCGGTAGTCAAGTTTAAGACCATAAGACTCATTCTAGTGCTAGCTACTATTTATGACTGGGAAATCCATCAAGTGGATGTCAAAACAACCATCCTATATGGAAAGCTGGAGGAAACCATATACATGAACCAATCAGTTGGTTTTGAGGATAAGGAAAAGCTAGATTATGTCTATCTATTATAGAAATCCTTTTAAGGACTTAAACAAGCATCTAGGCAATGGAATAAGAAGTTCCATGAGGTGGCTGCTAGTATGAATTTTATTAGAAGTTCATATGACTACTGCCTATACTTTAAGGACCTAGGAGAGACAAAAGCAGTCTTCATGCTAGTCTATATGGATGACTTAATCATTACAGGAAAAGATTTAAGCAGAATTGAAAAGGTAAAAACTGAACTATGTAATCACTTTGAGATGAAGGATATGGGAAAAGCACAAAAGCTTTTAGGAATTCAGATAATCAAAAAAAGGAGGGAAGGAAAGCTATGGCTTATTCAAAGAAACTATATCAAAAAAGTTCTAGCTCAGTTCAACATGGAACAAGCTAAACCAAGTTTTATCCCTATAGGATCACATCTACATATGGTGTCTAATAAGAGCCCTAAGACAGAGGAAGAACACAAGACTTGACTTAGCCTATGCTATTAGTATTATAAGCAAATTTATGGCCAATCCAGGTTTTGAACACTGGTAAGGGCTGAAGAGTGTTCTCAGATACTTAGCTGGAACTATTAATTACGGACTAAACTAGCTAAATGCAATTATATGTCCTTATATGGCTTTGTGGATGCATATTATGCAGCAGAAAAAAGAAATAAGGAAATCAATTTCAACATGTTTTTCACGTTATTAAGAAATACAATCAGTTGGAAAGTACAACAGCAGTCAGTAGTATCACTATCAACTACAGAGGCAGAATACTATGCAATTACTGAAGGAGTAAAAGAACAATCATGGCTATCAGGAATATTAAAGGAAATTAACATTAATATCTCAAAGTCAGTATTATTCACAGATAGTCAAAGTGCACTTTACCTTAGCAAAGATCCTGTACTGCATGAGAGATCCAAGCATATAGTCGTGCGACTCCATTTCATTAGAGACAGAATCGCACAAGGGTTATTCACTCTGGAGAAAATCGTAGCTGATTTAAACCTATCCGACTTCGGTACGAAGGTTGTGACTTCAAAAAAGTTCACTTTCTATAGAGATTATCTACATATAAGTGAAGCCCCTTGAAGTCGACAACAATCGAAGACTATTCACCAGTTCTCCATCAATCATCAATGAAGATACAACAATGAGAAGATAGATTTTGAAGAATTGTGGATGTGTGTGAAGGATGTGTGTTTGAAGCTCTTGAAGAAGAAAAGAAGGGAAAAGAATGTCTGATTAAGGAACAGAAGAACAATAAAATGCTATGTCTTAGTGATACATGTGAGACACATGTGAGAAGCACAAATCAGAAGTTAAGTTTAAAACATAGAAGTATAAAGCATAAGTCAAGCATGTGAGAGGCATGTGATTCATACCTCATAAATGAAGACATCATCGAATTTAACTGCTACACATTCCTATATAAGACAGACACAAGCCTCAGTCATTAATGTTACAATGACATCAAATCTTACAGAGCTAACGTAACCTCAAACACTAATCGTTTAACAAGTGCCAAACATACTAACTTATTCCTTTCATGTTAAGTACTTTGAATTGAATATACATATTAATCAAAATATTGACAACCTATTCATACACCTACGACACTTGTAAGCATGTCTTTATTATTATCGATTAATTAAAAAGGCAAACTATCATTAAGTATCCCTTCATGAAATTTTTTGCGATTTTTAAAAGATAAGTAGGTTTATTTATTGTAACACTATTTTTTAATATTTTCTTTAACGATAACCTAGTTTTTTTGACTCTAAGGCAAATATCATGTCATGAATACTCTCTGGTTACTCAACTAAATCACGTTTTTTATTTAACTTGGTTGGAGCGTTGGAGCGTCATTCTAGTCTTTTGATGCAAAGACAAACATTTTGTCGTGAATGCCTTTAGTTACTCAGCTATATCACAGCTCTTAACTTCTTAACCCAATTTTCTTAGAAAGGGCAACGGAATATGAATTTAGTACTATTTTTATTTTTATTTTTGTATCATTTTTTTAGCTCATCTTATTTCTTTTTAGTCAATTATTCTCATGAAAGATTACTAATGATGCTAACCAGTTCAATTGACTTATAATTATAAATGTATAAAACAAAAGTCATAATGTGAAAGAATAAGTGCCATATCCTAATTAACATATATATTCATCCCAAAAATGCTTAAAACACAAAATTCACAAGTTACCATGCCTTTAGAATTTAAATATTAGAAATTACTAGAATTTTCTTAATTAGAAAAATATTTTCTAATTTTAAAAGAAAAATGTTTTTAAAATTAAATAAGAAATTTTAAATTTAATTAAGAAAGTCCTTTATATCATTTATTTAGAGATTGGTTTCATAATTAACTAGAATTTTTTTAATAAATTAGAAAACTATTTTCAAAAATATTAAGAAAGTTCATCGTTCTTAATTAACAAATGAAAATATTTTTCAAATTTTAATCAAGAAAAATATCTTTTATAAAAATCAAGAAATTTATTATCCATAAATAGAGAAACATTTTCTAAATAAATTGAATAATAATTCTCTAAAAAAATAAAGTTATAAATATAATTTATTTCAATCAAATTGAAATAAATAAATTTAATTAAGAAATAACTTTCTTAATAACTTAAGAAAACATTTTTCTTAATGTTAAGAAGTCTAATAAATTAATTTCAATCTAATTGAAACTAATTAATTATAATTTTATAAACTATTTTTCTAAAATTAATTAGGAATCAATATAATCATTAATCTTAATCATATTAAGAAAAATAATTACTTTAATTTTGAAATTAAGATGTCATATTAATTAATAGAATCTCATCATATTGGTTATCTAACATAATCTAATTAGGAGAGAAAATTCTTTTAAATATTGGCTTGATTCTAATTATTGATTTGATAATTTATTTAATTTAATAATTCAACTCCTTCAAAAAGTAAACTAAATCCTAAAGTATTCCTAATAATAATTACTCATGAAAATCAAAATTTAAACATTTTAGAGGACCATTTTTTCAATTTTATTAGAAGCATAATTCATTCAATTAATTTAATTGAAGTTACGGACTTTAAAACATAAAAACCTAATTAAAAAGGAGTGGGAAAGTCGCATGGTGAGATGGGACCGTTGATTGGCGCGTGCAAGCAAGGTCTGAGCAAGACTCTTTCCACAACGTGGGGCGCGTAACGTTTCCCAAAACTGTGTTTTCTTTCTCTCGCGGCCGCCGCCATCTGCCTCTGTTTTCGCCGTCGCCTGCGTGCTGGTCCACCAAGCTGCATCAGTTGCGGGTGAACCCCGCTTCACCAGTGGCGACGCCGCTGGTTGAAACCAGAGGCGTATCTCCGAATGAATCTTTATCCTAGCACCGCTCTCACTTCGCCACCGGTTGAAACCAGAGGCGTTTCGGCGAATGAATCCTTAAACGCATACAAGCCTCCACCAGTCAGAACTCAGAAGATCTCCCTCACCTCACCTGTCCCAATCAAATGAATTCACATCAGAAAGACAGAGGAAAAGCAAAAACAAAAGTATCTACTTGTTTTAACAGTGGGTAAGCTCAATTTTCCACCAAGAGTACACATTGCTATCAGAAGACTGACCAGTAGAATCCCCATTTCCACCAATAAGTCAATACGGAGAGTCGCAAGTCGCAATACAATTCAAATGGCCTGACCACCGTTCTATTTGTACATTGACTACTTTCATATTATATATCAATGCTAATTCTACAAGCCATGAAGACTATGTTTACAAGTGTCTACTCTTGGTGGATTCATAACTAGGGAATATCAATATTCTTTTATAGTGGTTGTTCATTTTACTGTCTAGTAAGAAAACTGATTCAAATCTGTACGCTGCAAAACAAAATAAGCACAACTTTGATAATAGATTTAAAAAGATACTAATGACGTGGTCAAAAATGGGGTACCCTTCCTTTCCTACCAACGTCTATATAAGCAACAACTTGTACAGTCTTAACCTATCAGCACTTACAAAAAGCTAGCAAATTCAATTACTTGAAAATGAAGAGCCAAGTCGAAATGATCTCCCAAACCATAGTCAAGCCATCTTCTCCAACACCAATCCATCTTCGCCATCTCCATCTATCCTTTCTCGATCAAATTATGCCCACAGTCTTCTCACCTTGGCTCCTCACTTATCTCAACTCACCGACTATCAGCAATGCTGAGAGATGCGAGCGACTTAGGAAGTCTCTATCAGACACTTTAACGCTGTTTTATCCTTTTGCAGGACGAGTAAGAGGAAATTCGCATTTAGATTGCAATGACGAGGGTGTCCCTTTCTTGGAAGCTAAAGCAAAAGGCACTATTCAGAAAATTCTTCAAAACCCTTGTTGCAACGATTTGAACGATTTGATTCCTCTTAAAATCAACGAAAACAGTGACCTTGCTGCTTTTGTTCAGATCACCTACTTTGAATGTGGTGGAATGGTAGTTGGTCTTGGATTATCCCATAAGATTGCTGATGGCTCGTCAGCCATTGGATTCCTAAAAGCCTGGGGAGCAATTGCACAAGGACACAGCAATGGTGTAGTTTTTCCTAATTTTGAAGCAGCCAAGTACTTTCCTCCCGTCGACGGCCTTTCTGGTTTTGATCCTTGGCACTATGTTGTCACGAACAGTCGCAAGATTGTTTCAAAGAGGTTTATGTTCGATGCAACCAGCATTAGAAAACTTAGGGACAAGTACGTTAAAAGTTGTTGTAACTCTGGGAATAAGATCGAATCTCCCACGCGAACCCAGGTGTTAACAGCGTTCATGTGCAGTCGATTCATGGCCACAACGCAAGTTAAGGCCGATAATTCATATACAATATATATGGTGAAACATGCTCTGGACTTGCGTGCGAGGATGGATCCACCTCTGTCTGAGCAGTATATTGGAAACCACGTTTATTTTCCTGTTGTAGCAGAACCTCACATTGATGGCGAGGAAAACTATCGTTGTGGTGTCATAAACCAAATGAGAAGAAGAGTAAAGAGCGTGGACGCAGAGTATGTGAAGAAACTTGGAAACGAGGCAGATGAGCACTTAAAAGTAATGAAAGAAGAGGCTGGGATGCAGAGGCAGAAGAAAGTTGTTACTCTTACCTTCACTAGTTGGAGCAGGTTTCCTGTATATGAAATAGACTTCGGATGGGGAAAACCTGAATGGCTAGGAACACCTTGTTGGCCTTTTCAGAATTTTTTTATATTATGTGACACCAAAGAAAAAGGAGGTATAGAAGTATTTGTCCATTTGGAAAAGGAAGACATGGCCAAGTTCGAGAATGACGACGAGCTTGCTGCATTCGCCTCTCCCTTGTGTAAATTATAAAGCTAGTTGTGTTGTTCCCCTATGTCCCTCCAGGATCTGCTCCCTGTGGAGTCGAGTACCGCCGAGCGATGCGTGTGTTAGTTTAGCTATGTGTTAGCTTTCCCTTGTATTTTTTTTTAAAAAAAGGCTAGTTGTGTTGCGTTGATGGATGATAGTGAACTGGTTTGTAACTTCTGTTGCCGAATAAAGAATAACTTTGTATCTCTTTAATCGTACATATTTGTTAACTTCCTCGTTATATTTTATCTTTTACGATTCTTGGATTGGAATCATTCATATCCGTGAAAGGACCGATTGTACAGAAGCTAATTCTGGCTAATTACAGCGCATAGTAGGAGAACGAGGTGCAGTTCATATTAAGAGGACAGGTGGTTCTAAATAAAAGTTATCGTCCCTATATGCGTATTCGTCTTTGAATTGATGTTCGTGTTCCTCTTAAGCGGCACAAGAAGATTAGTATATCTGATACATGTTCGTTCTTTGCTTGTTTCCAATATGAAAAGTTGCCGCTTTTCTGTTTTATTTGTGGTATTCTTGGCCACGGTGGAACTCTGTGCCCGATGCGCCTTCATCATCACGATATTACACCCCCCTTCAGCCGGGATAATTCTATTCGTGCTTTTGTTGGTAGACGACCACAGAGCAGATGGTTACGTACTGAGGATGGGTCTCCTTTGCAGGGTGATATTGCTTCCGATACGAGTGCCTTGGGCTTTGGTGGATCAGACATGGATGTAACAGGGAATGAGGAGACCCCACTTACTCCTGTTGAGAGTCTTAAGTGTCAGCGTTCTCAGGATGGTTCTGTTTCCAAAGTTTCAATTGGTGTTGACTCGATGGAAGCTCAGGATGGATCATATGTTCATTCTTCTTCATTATTGGCGGGCGCCGAGGAGCGACCTGACCATTCGTCATGAAAATAATAAGTTGGAACTGTCAAGGTCTCGGCAACCTTCAGACAGTTCAAGCTCTGGACGATCTTATTCGTCAACATCGGCCGGATATGGTATTTCTTATGGAAACTCTTGTGAATGAGGTTCGTATTGTAGAGTTACAGAATTAGTTTGGGTTTGAGTTTAGTTTCTGTGTTGATCGTGTTGGGTGTAATGGTGGATTGGCTGTTTTCTGTGGTCGTTCTGGTTTGTTTGAGGTTGTTCATCATACCCAAAACTCAGTGGATGTGAAAGTTAGTATGGAAGACGGTTTTTCTTGGTTTCTAACGTGTTTTTATGGTTACCCTAAGCATTTTCGTCGTCAAGCCTCTTGGGATTTATTACGATCGCTTAACCGTGGAGCTCATGTTCCTTGGTTGGTTCTTGGCGATTTCAATGATTTGGCTTGTTCAACCGAGAAAATTGGGGGCGCAGACTATCCAAATTTTTTATTTGATGGCTTCCGTAATGTTTTTTCAGATTGCGATCTTCAGGAGGTTGAATGGCTCGGTTATTCTTTCACTTGGGAGAAGAGTAGAGGTCAACCGACTTGGGTGTGTGAGAAGCTTGATCGTGCTGTGGTTAATACCGCCTGGTTCGAGCATTTTGCCAATGCACTCCTAAAAACTGGCGTTGCTCTTGTCTCCGACCATTCTCCTTTGTTGTTAACGATGGATGCTACTATTTTGACATGGAATAGGCGTCGTTTTGGGTTTGAAAATAAATGGCTTATGCAGGCTGAATTGTTTAGCGTGGTCGAGGCTGCTTGGTTGTTTAACGGCAGCGTCATGGAAAAGAAACAACACCTATGCCGCGAGTTAGAACGATGGGGTCGTAACCTTGACAGGGCTTTAGCTAGTGAGAAACGGCGTTTGAAACGAAAGCTTGAAGCGTTGCGTAGTGTCAATAGTAATGAGTATCATGCTACTTGCGTTGAGTTGAATCAATTGTTAGATCTAGAACATGTCAAGTGGAAGCAGAGGGCAAAAGAATTTTGGTTACAAGAGGGTGACCTCAATTCTAAATTTTTCCATTTATCTGCTAGCTCACGGATAAGGAAAAATACAATTTATGAACTTGATGATGGCACCGGGACTATGGTTCGAACTAAGGAGGGCCTCCAAGCTATAATCCGTGATTATTTTGAGCGATTGTATACTGCTGACATGGTGGATTATTCCACCGTTACAGGTTTGGTTAATGAACGCGTTATTACGGCTGATAATGTTGCATTGTTGGCTCCGTTTTTGGCAACTGAGTTTAAGAGTGCGGTCTTCTCTATGCATCCTGATAAGGCTCCAGGTCCCGACGGGTTAAATCCAGCATTCTTCTAGAAATTTTGGCATTTGATTGGTTCTGAGGTCATATCGGCGGGCAACGCTTGGTTATATGCAGGTCACTTTCCTCCTTCCTTGACGGATACAATTATTGTTCTTGTTCCTAAGGTTGATCATCCTACTTCTGTCAAAGATTTACGCCCTATTTCTTTGTGTAATGTTTTATACAAGATTATTGCCAAGGTTCTTGCAAATAGTTTGAAACGGATTTTACCTCATGTTATTTCTGATACACAGTCTGCTTTCATTAAAGGTCGTCTTATCGCTGATAACATCTTGGTTGCTTTTGAGTTATTGCATTATATGAAGAATCGTACAGGTCGTGTAGGAGGAGATGTGGCTTTAAAAATTGATATAAGTAAAGCCTATGACCGTATTGATTGGGGTTACCTTGAGGGCATGATGCAGGCTCTGGGTTTTGATGCCCGCTGGATATCGATAGTAATGATGTGTGTGAGGAATGTTAGTTACTATGTTGCTATTAATGGGGATGAGCTTGAGCCAGTTGTTTCTTCTCGAAGATTACAGCAAGGTGATCCTTTATCTCAATATTTGTATGTGATTTGTGCTGAAGGGTTATCTGCTCTATTGACTGACGCCGAGCGTAGATGAGCTATCATTGGGATTTCTATCTGCAGAAATAGTCCTTCTGTCTCCCATTTGTTGTTTGCTGATGATTCGTTTCTTTTCTTTAAAGCTACTGAACAGCAGTGTCATGAGATTCGCTCTTTGCTATCTGTTTATGAACGTGCTTCTGGACAAGCAGTGAATTTTCGTAAGTTCGGAGTGTTCTATGGTACCAATGTTTTCGAAGTGCAGCGTGTCATTATGTCTAATATACTTGAAGTTCACAATCCGCTTGCACATAGTAAGTATCTCGGCTTACCGTCTTTGATCGACAGTAATAAGAAGGCGATCTTTGCTTTTCTTTGTGATAAGTTATGGGCCCGCATTTAGAATTGGAGGAATAAGCTTTTATCTCGATTAGGTAAAGAAGTTTTACTAAAGGTTGTTGCTCAAGCAATTCCTGCTTATAGTATGAGTGTCTTTTTGCTTCCGATAACGATGTGTGACGAGTTGCAACAGATGATGAATTCGTTCTGGTGGGGTACAAAGGTCGATGGCGCCCATAAAATTCATTGGTTGCGATGGGATCGCATGTGTGAAAAGATGATTGATGGAGGTTTAGGTTTCCGGAATTTACGATGTTTTAATTTAGCTATGCTCGCTAAGCAAGGTTGGCGGCTCATGTCATCCCCGAATTCACTTCTTTTCCGTCTCCTTCGAGCCAAACATTTCCCACGAGGCGACTTTGGCATTTTGATAGTGATGCTTGATGATAGTGATGCACAAACTGTTTTATCTATCCCTCTCTCTTCCTCTTCAGTTGATCGTCGCATTTGGCATTTTGATAAACGTGGTGTTTATAC
>JANIPN010000004.1:61442628-61454421 GCA_027478595.1 Erythroxylum anguifugum
GGATCCTGGCTTTCGGGAATCTCCCGGAACAAAAAAGTTTTGTTTTCCGCACTGTGTCCATGTGATGGACACCCCGGAATTTTCCTACAGACAATTCCTTCTTCAGCTTGTACACCTTTGCTTCATTTCTCTCATTTACAAATCCTTTTGGTTGCATCACATGGACCTCTTGTTGCAAATCTCTATTAAGAAATGAAGATTTGACATCAAATTAGTAGACAGGCCATTGCATCTGTGTAGCCAATGCTAGAACAAGTCTTACTGTTTCAAATTGAACTACCAGAGATAAAGTTTCTTCAAAATCAATATTGATACATATATTCCTTTTCCATAAGGCGAGCTTTGTGCTTTTGTATACTTCCATCCACAGCAAACTTTATCTTGAAAGCCGATTTCAGGCCAATTGCATTTTTTCCTTCTAGTAAGTCAACCATATCCAATGTTTCATTCTTTTCGACAGTTGTTGTCTCCTCAACCATTGCTTTCTGTCATACTTCTTTTTCAGTTGCTTCTTTATAGTATAAGGGATGTGAAACTACAAGAGCAAATTGACAAGATGTATAAATGTCATTAGTATACTTGGGATTCGCCTTTCTAGCTTTTGTTAATCTTCTGAGTGAAATTGGGTCATCTAAAGACTCTTCCTCCACATTTGAAGATTTTCGTGATGTTGTCGAAGTTGATGAGCTTGCTGTCTTCGTAGAAGAACCAGAGGGTGAACTTATGGCGGTTGGCTCTTGTTTTTCTTCTTAAAAGATTCCAAATGGCAAAGGAATCTCTTATTGCACTTGTTTTTCACCCCAATCCCAGCTTGCATTTTCATCAAATACGACATCCCTTTTAATTATAACCTTGCCATTAAGAGAGTTATACAATCTATATGCTTTGGGATGAGTACAATAACTAATAAAAATGCAATTTTCATATTTTTTATCAAGTTTTTGAAGAACTTGAGAATTTACCAAAGTATAAGCAACACATCCAAAAACTCTTAAATGACTTATAGATGGTCTTTTACCACACCATGCTTCCAATGGAGTTTGGTTCATGACAACCCTTGTCGGTGAGAGATTTAGCAAATAAACGTATGTTGCCATAAATTCTGCCTAAAATTGGTTTGAGAGTCCTTTTGCTTGTAACATGTTTCATATCATCTCCACAACGGTTATATTCTTTCGCTCGGTGACATCGTTTTGTTCTGGAATGTAAGGAGTTGTTAGCTCCCTATGGATGCCATTTTCTTCACATAATATATTGAATTCGTTAGACACGAATTCTCCACCTCTATTTGTATGAAGAAATTTGATATAGCAGCCACTTTGATTTTCCATTATGGCCTTAAATTTATTGAATTTCTCAAAAGTTTCTGACTTCCTTTCCAAAAAATAAGCTCAACTCATGCGACTATAGTTATCAATTAATAAACAAAAAGAAATAACTACTTCCACCCATGGACTCACTTTGCATAGGTCCACACTGGTCGACAAGATCTACAAGTGCATAGAATCATTCCTAATACCTACAAATCAAGTATTCCAAGGTCGTCTCCCACAAGGACTAATATACTCACTACTGAATTAACCCTAATTACTTGAACTAAAATAACAAGAAACTTAAAAGATGATTGGATTAGAGCAGACAATAAATTGTAAAGACTGTAAATAAACAAACAAGGAAAATATGATGATTTAAACTTAGGGATTTGGGGTTTACCAATTTAAGAGATTGATCAATAAATTATAGAATTGATTGAATGACAGGTTATAATAACAATTGCACAATTTTACTTATGTTCTCTCTCAAAACATATAAGAATACCTAACTAGTTGATTACCATCTCTCAATGCGAAACCTAACTAATCAAATTCATTAAGAAGAAGCAACCATAAGTTATCATACTAGTTTAGGATATCTCTATCTCTAAATCTAACGTGTTTATCTTCCTACGACACAAATCATACTTCACCTCTCAGTTCATCGTATAATTCCTAAGGTTGCATCTACAGTGATCAAGCATAGAAACAACAATGAAGTTCAAGAAAGATAAACATAACCCAAGAACTTTCATTCAACACCAATCAATTCATAAAATATAAATCAATCCCCAAAGTAGGCTACAACCCTAACCCTAAATGGGGCTAAGTTCCAGAACATGATAAAAAAATCCAAACAAATAAAGACAATCAACATCCAAGAAAGAGTAGAGAGAGAAGATAGAGAGAATACAAAACAAGATTACTTCCAATGCTTGATTCAATCCTCTTTGATCTTCTTCTTTGCCTCTTTTTGGGGGCCTCCTTTTGTGCAGCCTCGTTTTCAATGTAGAACCCCCACTTTTGATCTTAAAAATGAGTATGTATAGTGTCTTAGGCTCAAAGAAACCTAGTTTTTACCAAGCAAGAGAATATGGATCGTAATAATGCCGACAAAGTTTGTTAGGTGGACTTCATGTCCGCTGGGTGGGCCTTTTCAAGTTTTCGAAGAGAATTTGGCCAGTAAATGTCTGTTACGTAAAAAGGCTATTGGTTCTAGTTGGGTTTATAAGGTAAAGCTTAAACCTGATGGGACTGTGGATCGGTATAAGGCTAGATTAGTAGCCAAGGGTTATCATTAAGTTGAGGGGATTGATTTTACTGATTCTTTCTCTCTTGTAACTAAGACAGCCACTGTCAGATTGTTGTTAGCCGTTGCAGCCCATTTTTCTTATCCCATACATTAGTTAGATGTTAATAATGCGTTTCTGTATGGTTTTCTTGATAAGAAAGTTTATATGTTACCTCCGTATGGGTATACTAAAGCTGGTCCTCAAGAGGTTTGTGGGGTGAATCATTCCTTGTGTGGTTTAAAGCAAGCTTCTCGTCGGTGGAATTGTGAATTTACTAAGCGTCTACTTTCCTTTGGTTTTATCCTGTCTAAACATGATCATTGTTTGTTTATGAAGTCCACTGGTTCTATTTTTGTTGCACTTCTTATATATGTGGATGATATTTTATTGGTTGGCCCATCTGAGGTTATTTTGACTGAAGTTAAACAATTTATGAATTCTGCCTTTATTGTTAAGGATCTTGGTCCTGCTAGATATTTCCTGGGTTTGAAAATTGCTCGTCTTTATGCTGGTCTCTATGTTAATCAGCGTAAATATATCTTGGATTTATTGTGTGATTCGGGTTTGACTGGTGCCAAGCCCGTTTCTACACCTTTTCCTAAGGGGTTGAAATTGGTTGATGCTTCTGGTTCTTTGTTGGAGGCTGTTGGGGCGTATCGTAAGTTGATTGGTAGGCTTCTTTATTTGTGTTTTACACGGCCTGACATCACCTTCGTTGTACAACAATTGAGTCAATTTGTTACTACTCCTTGTACCGATTATTGGGCTGCTGCTCTTCAATTGTTGAAGTATTTGAAGGGTTGTCCTTCTAAGGGTTTGTTTTTTCCTGCTTCCACTGCTTCTTCGGTTTCTAATATGCCTTCTCTTTGTTCTCTCGTGGCCTTTTGTGATGCTAATTGGGGAGCCTATTTGACTACTCGTCGATCAGTTTCGGGTTTCTGTGTATTTTTGGGTTCTTCCTTAGTCTCTTGGAAGACTAATAAACAGCCCACTGTCTCTCGTTCGTTTGCTGAATCTGAGTATCATAGTATGGCTTCTACTGTATGTGAGTTGTTGTGGATTTCTTATGTGTTGCGTGATTTGCAGATTTCTTTTGTTTCTCCTATTCCTTTATGGTGTGATAACAAGGCGGCTTTGCATACTACTGCTAATCTCGTTTTTCATAAACGGACTAAACATCTGGATATTGATTGCCATGTGGTTTGGAATCAGTTTAAGATTGGGTTTATTGCTCTGCTCATGTCTCTTCCAAGGATCAGTTGGCTGATGTATTCATCAAAGTTTTGGCAGCTCCTCTTTTTGCTTCTCTTCTATGCAAGTTGGGTTTGGTTGATGTTCACCGAACTCCAACTTAAGGCAGGGATGTTAAAGTGATGGCTTAGGTTGTGTATTGTTTATTTTAAAAAGTGTTGTCGTTTCTATTGAAGTGTTGTAGTTTTGTACATAGTAGCTAAGTGTTTTATGTTCTGTATATATCCAAAATCTGACTTGATGTACTTTTTTGAAGTTGAATAATATACAAGTCAGTTTTATATACAACTCTCTCGAAAGCTATGTACATAATAAAATAAAAAAATTTATTTAATAATAATAATCAGCCACCAAATAGCAAATAATAGTTGTATAGTTGGTCCCTAACTCAGAATAGAGAAGATCATAACTCTTTACTACGGTCATTGCTTTCCGAGATAGATGTGTCTTAAATGTATATAATGTACAAGCATCAAGGAATCACTGGATTTAGGAGCTAGAATCCATTACAGGACTAAACCACACAGAAGTTTCCTTGTTATTTATACAGCAATTCCAATTCAAATTAGCTTCGGACCTAATCTGTCTTTGATTCAGTGGAATGCACTTCCTCTGGATGGTTTTTTCACAGTAGAATGCCTCATATCTTGCTCGATATGGGCTTTCTTTTTCGCTGTAAAAGCTGCATCAGTGGCCAGAAGATATCCAGTCTATGGAAACCTTTGGACGCCTGCAAGAAATGCAGATGTTATTGAAATGTTGGTCATTTTCGACACGGTAAAAGAATATTGAGTTTAATGGCATACAATTACCTCTACTATAAAATGTGCCCATGCGTTATTTGATTGGTTTTCCATCACACCCTTCAAAATTGTTAAATTCAGTCCACGGATCACTTGAGCAATGTCCAGGAAGAGTATTTGATCGTTGCAAAGCATCTGTCAAAGCAAAGGTTTTGAGTTGCTAAACGGTGAAATAGTGAGAACTGTTAAACTAGCAGGACAAACCTCAATAAGAATGTGTCCAGGATACTCAAGGTCTTCCACAACTATAGGGCATTCTTGGAGCTCGGTTCCAAATTCAAAGGCCCAGCTTCTTCCATTATGAAAGTAATTTTTGGAATCAGCTGATCTGCAACTCTTGCGTGAAGCCACCTATAAGAAGTTCAGTTTCAAATTATTTTGTTGTCAAGGTATTCAGATGGAAGTTGAGCTTGCTAATGATTGAACACAGTATGAAAAGACCTTTTGTTAAGCAAATGAAAACCAATCAGTTTATTTATGAACCCCTTTTTTACAACAGAAACATGAACTTCAAAGTACTGTTACATTCCATAACCACTCATTTCCCATACCTAAATTTTCCTGAAAGATAAAACTGCTAGACATTAATCTGTATGAACTCACTTTACATACCTCCTGCTGCACCCACTGCCTCAGTTTCTCTGCTTGAGAAGTTAGACTTCTCATATACAATATATGTTTGACCGTTTGGTCTAGTAGTCCGTCAATGCTACACTGCAATTTCACAAAAGACACTTGCAGACATATTAGATATCAAATCTTAAGTAGAATCCTATTAAAGCTCCAGAAAAAAGAAATATCAGCAGAGCGCTTACCTTTGCTCCATTAGGAACAAGTTCCCTGAGTTCTTTTACCCTATCCTGTATCAGCTGTCTATCTCTTGGTCTAGCCCTTTGGTTATCACCTTGCTTCGCCCTCCTTTTGCTAATATTTGGTGACTTTTGTCCTTTCTGAGGCTGCAAGTATTTGTTCTCCCTTTGTTGCTGATCCTTAACAAAAATCATGTTTATCATGCTCTTCAAAGCATCAGAAGTAGGATTAATATTTCTTCCATCAGCAGCATGCTCTGACCTATCTTGGCTCAACGGAGCTTGATTGCTCATCGCGAGAACATTAATTTCAGATTGGCTTTGTGATGCAGACGATGCACTATACTGTCCCAGTGAGCTCACGGATGACTTGAAACTTTCAGAGCAATCAACAGAAGTATCACCTGAATCATCATAACCTTTAGAAACAACAGCGTCCAACAAATATTGAGGACCAGCTCCTTTAGCAGAATATGAGCGGTCAGTTATTTCACTTGGATCTTGGCTGTTTGTCAGAGTTGAGCTGCTGTAACTATCATCATGTAAGCAGGAAGAGTTCCAGAAAACATCACTGGTATGGCCCTGAAAAGCTGGTCCAAGTGCTTTATGTAACTCGCAACCCTTTGGAAAGCTAAGGATACCATCAAAACTTTCATGATCCACGTCAGCAGAAGCCCTACCTTCAAATGACTGCATTGACACACCTCCAGCTGAATAAGAATCTGTAGTTCCAGTAACAGCTTGTTGAGAAACTCCCACATCAAAGTCAGTAAACTGGGAATACACTTCTAATTCCTGCATCAGACAGGAGAGTTCAAACAGCTTGCTCTCTACCATCTCTAGTTGGCTCGTATTTAATGACTCGGTTGAAGTTGATACTTCAGAAAGATCATCTGGTGCATCCTCGATCTTGCTTTTGCTTTCAAATTCAAAAGCTTGCATAAGATCTTTTCCATAACACATAAACATGTCTTTAAACATCGGCATTGGCTTCACTTGACTTGCAGCAGTAAAATTCTCTTTATTCAGCCTGAAATGACCCAAATCCTCTGCTTTCACAGGCCTATTTGCAAATGCTGATGTTATATTTGAGTTCGTCATGGGACAAGATGTTAGAGGAGATGTAATCTGAGCTTCAAAATCCTTCTTCAGACACAAAGGCAGACCATAATCCCCAACTTGGATGAGGCCAATGATGACATCTTTGAGATGATTCACCACTTCAATATCTTCAGCAACCTTGAACATAGAAAAAGAACAAAGAGAAGGCCTTAAATTAAGACTTACAATGAAACGAAAAAATGTTTAAATCTCTCCCCTGCAAACACAAAGCGCATGCACACAAGTATAACACAGGAGTGCAAATGCACAAGAATAGCGGAAAAGTAATCCAGAATTACATTTGGGTTGGTCTTTCAGACATGAAGGCTTTCCTACAATCCTTCATTTTGACTTGTATTATTTTCATCGAAGACAACAGATCAACCGCATGGTTGGACAAAATTTGAAATATTATAGGCACCTATCAAATAGAACAAGAAGTCACCACACAACTGCACGAAGTTAAGGAAATATGCTCACCTCTTCAAAGGACCCCAGCTGTAGTACTCCTTGAGAAGCTACAGGTACCAGCAAAATTGTCTGCCCAAAGTATTGCAAGCAACAAGTTTGTATTCAATTTAAAGAATAATCTTAAAATCTTGAGAAATTAAATCATAAATATCCTATAAAAGATTTAAGCAATTGAAAAGAACCAACAATCCCATTCCAGGAACATGCACAAGTATTTTAATGCACACAGAAGTATCTTACGTGCAGGCATATAGAGGAGGAAATATCGCAATATTTTAGTTACCTTTATACCTGTTGCAAACTGAGGCAGCCACTCTTCTGGACACTGAAAATGGAATAATGTCATTTGTAAGCACGGCTTGTTATTTTTTAGGTACTAGCCATATTTATCATTTATTGCTATTAGAAATCTGACCTCAGAAACTAACTCAGGAAGCAATTCTCCATTCAAAATATTTTTCAAGGAAACCCAGCAATGCTTTCCAGTTAATGCTACTTTACCAGCAACCCTGAGAATTTTTGGAAGACAAGAATCAATTTTCATCCCTCAATACCTTGCATATAATGGGATCTTAAAATATCTCCTTCCACTGATTTTAACATTAAAGGGAGACTTTGATGGGCTTATTTTTTAAATAGATTACTTCGTTTACATATTCAGTAGTAGAGCTCACGATCTGTTACAAAATGGATCAAGGTGATCATACCCTTCTCCTACAGTGTACTCAAGCTGCTGCATGTCAGCCAACACAAATCCAAATGGAGATGCGTCAGAGGTACAATACAGTGGTGAAGTTTCAAACTGCAGAGAAAATGTACCACCAATTCCACTGCTATAAATATCTTCACCTCCCAAAGGTTCTCTTAGTTTTGGACAATCAAAATACCCGTCTTCCCAAGTTAAGACCCTGTCATTAAGTTATGGATCACATGTTACACTGCATGATAAATCGTTGATATGGACAAAGACTTGAGGACTAAAAATATTAACAAGAAAACAGGTCAGCAAGTAGAAAATAAGGGATTTATACTGAAAAGGAACAGGTTCAAGAACTGCAATTCTAGTTCTACACAAAAAGAAAGAGATAAAAATTTACTTATAATATGAACATCAAAACTTCTCTCAAACATTCACCATCTTTAGATTTTTATTTAAGCTATCAAAGGACATAGCATCAAGTACCCAACAGAAAACTGCAAAACTGCAATACCTTGGCTTTAGAATTTTGCTTAGACATCAGACAAAAGGACTCTATGTATCCAAAATAAGAACTCTTACGTATGAAATTCCCCATAAATAAGTCCTAAATTAAAGAAATCATAAGAGTAACACAAGGTTGGGGCAGGGGGCAAAATCCATAAAAAAATTGAACAAAAAATTTACTGTATCATCACATTAAGCAAATACATAGGGATTCAGAAATAACAACTTACATGGACTAAAAATATTAACAAGAAAACAGGTCAGCAAGTAGAAAATAAGGGATTTATACTGAAAAGGAACAGGTTCAAGAACTGCAATTCTAGTTCTACACAAAAAGAAAGAGATAAAAATTTACTTATAATATGAACATCAAAACTTCTCTCAAACATTCACCATCTTTAGATTTTTATTTAAGCTATCAAAGGACATAGCATCAAGTACCCAACAGAAAACTGCAAAACTGCAATACCTTGGCTTTAGAATTTTGCTTAGACATCAGACAAAAGGACTCTATGTATCCAAAATAAGAACTCTTACGTATGAAATTCCCCATAAATAAGTCCTAAATTAAAGAAATCATAAGAGTAACACAAGGTTGGGGCAGGGGGCAAAATCCATAAAAAAATTGAACAAAAAATTTACTGTATCATCACATTAAGCAAATACATAGGGATTCAGAAATAACAACTTACATGGAGTTTTCATGCCTGAGTTTCCAAAACACGGCATATATCCAGTGTGAGTCACTGCAAAGACTTCGGAGCAATTCCCCCAAAGCACTACTTCCCATTCGTTGACTAATTGGAAAAAACAACAACTAACAACAACAAAAATTCCCTACTACTATTTCTAGCAGAACAACAAATTTATCCAAACCCCTAAACTTATTTCTAGCTTCCCCGATAAGAACCTCGCCCAGCTTGTTTTATCAGTAAACCCGCTCTTCGTTTCCTCGGTGGTCCCACTGAATTCAGGACCAAAAGTCTCATAGCTAATAGCATCAATGCTACTATTTGTGAGAAGCCAAATCAACTCCTTTATCACAAAAATGCACTTAAAGCGATAAAAACTGAACTTGGAAGTCCATGTGAACGATCTCTTGATTTGAGATGAGCAGCGTCTTAAAAATAACAAGCTATTGAACGAAGATCGCCTACTCTAGCTTGCAAACGTCGCGACTGAACAAAAAAGAGGCTAAGCCGAGGCGCTACATTCAGACTTGGCTCGCTCTCACTTGGTCAATAAACTACATAAAAGATGAAAAATCAAATAGGAAGAAGCCGTCAGCTAAATGCACGTAACCAGTAAAAGGTGGGACAAAACCATAACTAAAACTTCAAGAACAATCGGTGGACTTGGAAATCACTTTCTAGGCAAGCAAGCAGAGTGCAACAGCAAAAGTAACTGGAATTAGGAGTTACCTGAAAGCAAAGATTAGAGAAAATGGAGATTAACTCAAGTTCGTTGGATTCCATAATCAGGGAAAATGCTATGCTGAGTAGCCTTTGATGGAGCCCAGCTTATATAGTGTTCCGCCTCCGGTCACCCGTCAAATCCTTGTGGCCCACAACTGAACTGCAAAAAATAGTAAAAAAATTGAAATAAGCTATAAGGCAAAACTTAAAAGTCTAAAAGACAAAACTTCCTTTAAGACTTTATTATTTAAAAAAAATAGAAATTCCTTTATTTATAAAAATAACGATAAAATGTAAATTTAATTTTTAAATTTTACTCTAACCAATTAAAATAATTATTTTATTTAAATTAGATTTAATTAATTCAACAATTTTAATTAAATTGTCCTATTATTTAATAATTAATAAGGCATAGAATTATTTTTATGATAATTATTTTCTATAACTATTATTCTTTAATTTATTAAGCTAGATTTTTCCTCTAATTTTTGGTATATATTCAATTTTAATTATTTAATTTTATAGTTTTAAGTTTAAAATATTTTTTAAAAAGAGAGAGAGGATCAGATCCTCTATTTCGGTTAAATAGTTCCTATCAAATTTCATTAAATCTCATCCATACGTTTATATGAGATCTAAACAAATATTTGAACCAAATTAAGTAACACAGGGTTGGAACACCTTAACGAGAATAGGGTGCTCCAACTCGAGAGAGAGCACATATTAAAGTATTTACTTAAACTATGATTACTGTTAATTTCTTGTCTTTTTCTTTTTAAGGAATAAGCAACAATAATAATAATTTAGTAAAAATCTTGTCAATAAGCGGAGTTTATGAAGATCCAATCATATGCAGCCTTATTTTTAACTAATAAAGAGAATGACTCACATGAATCTTTTTAAGGAATAATAAACATAAATGTTGTCTTGAAAATCCATGATTAAAAAATCGAAGATACCTGCAAAAATTTTGAACTGGTCAATTTTTTAATTCGACTTGTTTCAATAACCTCTATTATTAAAAATTAATTAATTAGTTTTCGTAAACTTACTGGATTTTATAAATCTGAATAAATCACTTAATTTTTATGTTTAATTAAATTTCATTTTTCCAATAATCAAAGATTTTTTTATTTAATCTTATTTCAGGTTCTTCAATATTGTTCAATCTTTATCAATTTCATAACGATCTAATACTGATTAAACCTTTAAACCTCTTTTATTACCGGTCTAATTTTCGATGTAATTTTTTAACAATTAGGTAAAATAGAAATTAAAAAGTCATAAATCTTTAACTTCTGATATTTCCCATATCATTCTTTAGGGTGTAATAGTTTAATTAGTTTGAGTGCATGCAATGCAACCAAGAAACTATCTACCAAGTTCTACCTAATTGGTAACTTTCAGAATAAGATTTGTTGCAGCTGCTTTCCGACCTAGTTCTTTTGTAAGAAAAGGTGCCGACTTTTTATGTGAAAATTGATTGGACCGACCACATGAAAGTTCTGCACATATTGTAAGAACATATCATGAATAGTAAGCTGGTGTTTACCTAATTTGAGCTTACTTGGAGTGATCTATATATCTTCACTAAATTTGTCAAAGATAGCTTCTTTAACCCAATTTTAAAAAGGGAAATTAATTATTATTACCCTCTTTTTAATTTTAATATGTTTGAAAGTCATGCAACTTATATAATGCTTAAATTGATTGAGTTATTAGGTTTTTTTTTTTTTTTGAAACAAAGTTAATATCAATAGCATTAATCAGAGAGTTAGGAGAAAATCTCAATTACAACGGCTATCATATAAATGTGAGACCCTTGCGAAGGTACGAGCCTCAACATTAGCTTGTCTACGAACCCAACAGACCTTGATATGAGGTCTGACGTGTAATAATTGCTTACATTCTAAAATGACTCTACCAAATTCAGTCCAAAAATTATGAGAACTATTCATAGCAGAAACTATATTTTGGGTATCTGAGTAAAAAGTCCCTCCACCCTAATAACTTGATCTCTAACGTTTTGAACCGTTGAATCTTAACACTTTTAAAATATTGACAACATACTTTAACTCTCCGCCAGTTAAATGTAATGTTAATACTGAAATGATTTTATTTATATATTTCTTAA
>JANIPN010000004.1:61471976-61487666 GCA_027478595.1 Erythroxylum anguifugum
ATTTGCCCTTAGATTATTGAAATACATTTTTTTAATCTCTTGATTCCAAGGGCAAATTTGTCTGAAAATACCCAATTGGGGTATCTTGAATGAGAGTAAAAAACACAGGAGCTAAGGTGAACGAATTAAAAACACAAAGGCTAAGATGAATAATCAAGTATATCACATGGGCTCTTTTATGTTATTTGCCAATAAATGACATCAAACAAAAGATGAGAGTGTGGGTATGAGTTTAGATGTGGCTTTCCTATGGACTAAGTCTACTTAATATTCAATGGTTTTGTTTAGCATTTATGTAAACAATGTTCTTTATATTTATTTATTTTTTGCGAGTTTTAAGTCTTATGAGTAGAATTTCCAAAACCTTATAATATTATTGGAATAATTCAATTAAAAAATTTTATTTATTTATTTTATTATTAAATTAGATTTATTATGTAATTTTAAGCTACTAATATTACTAAATTATTATTTAATATTAAAACTATATGTAATGCATATTAAAAATGAAGGGATAATAAATTAATCAATACATAACCCTTTAAGAAATTTCAATTTAATTTCAAATTTTTTAAATTTAATTCAATGGATAACTTTTTAAAACTTGTATAAATCATGATAAAATATAGTTTTTATTAATATAACATGTCCGTTAAATATTACGTGAATGTTAATCTATTAGTCACGTGAGCAAAAATAACGTTTTATCTTGATTTATATGAATTTTGAAATGTTGATTGCTACATTGAAAATTTTAAAAAATTTAGTACTAAATTGCAATTTAACAAAAAATAAAAAATTAATGATTGTTAATTACTAATAAATAAACACAAATTTGTCTATTTAAACCAAAATTTTGAAGAAATTCGGTCTTGATTGATTAATGTTTAAATTAGTCTTAAAAAAAAACCTAAACCATCACAAACACGAGGGAGATTTTATATATATATATATATATAAAGGTCTTAATCTTATAATTTTCTCATACTTGGCGTGAAGAATCGGACTCCACCTTGTCACGCCACGTCATTTGAGATCTCTCTTTTATAAACAGACCCTCCTCACTCGCCCTTCACCATTGTAAGAAACCAAGAAAGTCTTCGTCTTTGAAGCTGAAAATCAACCTCAAGAATGGAGGGACTCATTCCTTTCGTGTACAAAGTCGTAATGCAATACAAGACCGGGAAAGAAGGTCCCTTTTCGACATGGCTATGTGAGTCTCCTTCACCCTCCTACACGCGACTTCCAGGGGACTCTGGTCGGTTTCAGGCCGCTGATGCAAGGCGTTTCGGGTCCGACTATGCCTTTCCAGCGTCTTCAAATATGAACTCTACAGGCACCCAGATTGTTATATCGACTGGTGCTCAATCTCCTCTCTGTCGGTTGACTTCCCGTCGAGTGGCCACTTGATCATTGGGGGACAAAGCTTGGGGCTTGCTTGGAGCTATGTACAATACGTGGGAGTACGGTGATTGGTGTCTTAGATGAATTGTGAATTATGGTAAATCTTATTTTCAATGATTGTGTGGTGAATTAGCGTGTGAAGAACCAAAGGGTACACACGCTTTTGTGTCTCTTTTTTTTTTTTTCTGAATGAATATAATCTTTGTGGATCACTGAATTGTAATGTTTGGCCAAAGGGTCATGTTACTAAGCATAACAGTAATCTACTATAGCTGTTTTCAGATTAGTCTGCTCTGTTTTTGGTTTGATTTCTGAAGTGTTGCAGTGAAAGACTGATAAAGTGACTGTTTTTCCATTCTTCTTTCTTCCGTCTCAGAGAACTCAGGATCCTGGAAAAAGGACAGAATCTTTAAATGGAGAACAGAATTTTAATTAGAAAGATTTGCAACCCAAAGTAGGTTAAATCCCATTTCACTGGAAAGAAAAAAGTGTTACTGTTGAGAGTAATGTTTCAGCTGTTGAATAGCTTAAGTATTTAGGTCGGATGGTTTCTTAATACGATACCAGAACCTGTCGAGTCCAAGATACCATTTTCTCATTTAAGGTGAACTTCTGCTTTGAGGGATCACGTCTCTATGCCTATTTGTGTGTGTTAGTTTCTAATGACACGCAGATTGAGTGTTGATAAATTTAAGTTATTATTATTTAACAAACTCAATTTAATAATAATTAATATATAATACCAAAGAAATTATTTAAATCAAACCTATCGCACAATCAAATAATAATTTAAAGAGTACAAGGTTTAATAATTTAAACCTATCAAGTGGATCTTTATAAAGAATAAAGCAGGTAAAATAGAGACAAATTAAGAGTGACCCTTGGGTAAGTGCTCTTCCTGCCTTTACCTAAGGTCGGGCTTGCATCTCTCTTTAGGACACAATAAAACTAACCTCAAATGATTTTTATAATTTAAAATATATCACTTGATCACTTTGATAATTAGCTCAAAAACTAAAAAATGGGATATATATATAAAAAAAAGAGTTAGGTGAAACATAACCTTTGCACGCCTCCGTTACCTTTTGGGAGGCTTACGCCCCATAGAAACTGTCTACTTGAAACTATCCCTTAGCCCGTAGGTAGAATTCTAGCTCTTCCAGAGTGGTATCTCACTGATGGCTTGGACCCTCCCCCCGGAAGGGGGCCTTCTTCGCCTTCCACCTAAGCTGTGCAAGAAAGGCCCAAAGCCAATCCTAAAGAACAGTAAAGCTTCACAGAGTCTTTAATGACTAATGTGCGTTAAATGCATAAGATTCAGTAGTTGTTCAATAGCAATTGACTAATAGGTGGACTAGTGTAACTTAGTCATTTCTTTCATATTTGTCATTGTCGAGTTTTCTACATTTGGATCAAATATTATTGGAAGATTAACATTTTGACGTATCCTTACCTTTGTTGAGGTCTTTTCTTTTGAAAAAACTGATTTATATTTTGAGTTAACCTTAACTTTGTTGAGTTCTTTTCTTTTGAAAACATTATCTCTTCAAGAATTTCTTAAACTTCCAAATGATAAGGGTGAGATCTTCCTCATTGCTTCTGCTTGTTGATGTCTCCTCGTCTTCACTTAATTCTTTCGTTAAGTCTTTGAATGTTGGTGTCTCTTGAAACCTCATTTCATACATAAGAAAAGATATAATAAGCTCTTCTAATAGTAGTCTTATTAGGTCTTTTTTTTAGTACAAAGGAAACAAAACAGAAAAAAAAACTAACTAGCCGATAGCTCGCCGATACTAAGCACCTTGTTGGTCCCGAAGGAAGAGGGTCATGAGGGACATCGGAAGCTCCTTCAAACGACTTAGATCTGGGCCGGTACGAATTGCGAGGGTAGTCAGAAAATCTACACATTAGTTGCCTTCCCGTGGCACATGCTAGAGGCGAAGCTCGTAATTGCGGTGGAGTAAGTCCTTGATACCTGCCAACAAGGGAAAAAGGTCAAATAGATTAGGTCGAGAAGAAGAAAGGATGTTAATCACCTCGAGGGAGTCCGTTTCGACAATGACTCGGCGATGTCCCATGGCCCATGCCAAAGAGAGGCCCGAATGAAGACCACAGAGTTTTGCAAACAAAGGAGAGTCGCTATCATTTTACTTTTTAAAACTTAATTAGTGCCTTCGTACATGATTTTGAGTGTATGCTAAATTTTGTAAGCATTTTCACATGTGAATACTTTTTCATACCTGCCTAGTAAATAAATAATATATGAAAAGGTTTGTTCAAAGAGATAACTCTCTTGTCTTAAGAATTCCATCCTCCCTTTAATTCAAGTGCTTTTGTCATCTATAATTTTCATAGGAGTAAAAAGTCCATTTAAGACTATTGTTATAAGTCAACAGTTTTAACCATCAATAAGAATTTCATCCTACCTTTTCAATAAAAATAGTCATTACTATCAAAGAAGGAGACCTATTAACATTTTGTCCCTCTTGATTGGATGATCATAATGATACTCCTAAATATGCTATTATGATCTTTACTACTCCCTCCGATTCATAATAAGTGTCGTTTTAGAGGAATGCACACTTATTAAGAAAGTTAATGAAATGTCTGATATACCCTTATTAATTACATGCTAAAGTGCATTGAAAATATAATCTGTGTAATTAAGATGTGAGAGAAATTAAAGGTTAATTTTGGAAGTAAAATTATAAGCATGCATACAAAGTCAAGAATGACACTTATTTTGAATAATTAAAATGTATCTTAAACGACACTTATTATGAATCAGAGGGAGTATATGGTTTCATTTGAAATGTTAACCAAAGAGATGGCACAGAAGTGTAAAGTAAAACCATGAAATTGGAACCTGGAAACTGAAGTGCTCACTTTGAACTTAACAGAAATTTTGGATCTTGAAACGATAAGAAGACAAGGAAAACAAACTCATGTAAGATAAAAAGCAGTGCATACGAACAAATTAATCAAATCTATTTCATCTCTTCAAGGTACATTGAAACTAAATTTCTTGGTAGCCGTCCGAGATTTATTCTGTTCACCGTTAGACGCCAACACTTGGATGCCTCTCCAAGTTTCTATAACTTGAACTTCGATGGTCTGTCAAGTAGTGACATGCATGTGCCTTAGTTCTAAATAGGAGACACTGAGCTTAGCTTCTTCAAAGCACGAATTAGACACTGAACACTGAACTTGCAAATCTTATCAGAATCCATTTTCGGGAAAACCTAGGACTAAACCCTTGTGAAACGTAAGGAGTTAAGACGTCTGTCTCCTGTTTTGCGGAGTCCCAATAATGACACTCCGGTTCTTGTCTGAAGAACATAATCTTCCATTTACTATCCCTGCTACTGTCACAAGTGCATTTTTAATAGCCATAGTATTGGAGGCAAGCTTTTCAATGGCAGAAACTGCGTCTAAAATACTGATCCTCCTCCTATCTTTACTATCATCCTCTTGGTCAGCTATAGCTATACGACGCTGTGGCAACTGTGGTCTCACTCCAGTTCCATACCCACTTAGCACAGGATCAGATTGTGGCGACCAGTTGTACAAGATCCGTTGCACTGCAGGAACTTTATGGTTCGATGCTTTAAATGGAGCATCTTACAAGATCACATCCATTAACCCACTAACGCAGAGGATGACCATCGAACCTGCAATCCTGACAGCTAACTCCTGCACATCAAGTGATTTCCATAGCCAAGGAATACAGCTCAATCAGAGTCTTCCGTTCAACATTACTAGTTCTAACACCATTCTGTTGTTTAATTGTAAAGATGCAGTGTTACAGTTGAAACCACCTATGGACTGTGGAGCGACTAGCATTTGCCATAATTACATCAAGGAAAAAGCAGCTGCTTGTGTGAGTGCACCATTGTGTTGTACGTTCAAAACAGAGGGATTACAAGATAGTTATGAGATTAAGGTCTATGATGGAGGGTGTGGAGCTTATCAGAGCTTTGTGAACTTGGATGTCAAAAAGGTGACAGCGGAGCAGTGGCCTGTTCCAGGGGTAGAGATTGGATGGACGTTGCCTCAAGAGCCAATCTGCAAAATGCAGATGGACTGCAAAGAATTGCTGAACTCAAAATGTTTTGCTGATCGGATTAAGCTTGGACAGAATAGATGCTTCTGTGATTCTAAATTTTGGTGGGATTCAATCAATGGATTGTGTCAAAGTCAAAGTAAGTGGTAGAGTTTTCATGGTGTCGTTCTTCTTTTTTGTTCTTGTTTCCATGATTTCTTTTTGCTAATTAACGCTTTAATTACTTTGCAGGTGTGCAGATGATGAAGTGTAGCCCTGGGAAGGCTTGCAAGAAAAAGAAGAAAAAGACAGCACTCTTTGCTGGTATGTGAACATAATGTAATAACAGATCAAATTAGCTACTGAAGAAGAAAGATTTGTGTTTTTGTGAGTAATGATTTCCTGTCTGAATCCTTTCAGGAGCTGCTCTTGCGGGAGGGGCAGTCCTACTCATGGCCTTAAGTGGTGTTTTATTCTACAAGCAACACCATAACTCAAGAAGAGCACAGAAGAACTTGATCAAAGAGAGGGAAGAGATGTTGAATCCCAAACATAGTGGAAAATCCGCCAGGATTTTCACCGGCAAGGAGATAACAAAGGCAACCAACAATTTCTCCAAAGCCAACCTCATCGGAACTGGTGGGTTCGGTGAGGTATTCAAAGGCGTACTTGAAGATGGAACCATAACAGCCATCAAGCGTGCAAAGCTTGGAAACACAAAGGGAACCGATCAAGTCCTTAATGAAGTTCGTATACTCTGTCAGGTGAATCACAGGAGGCTTGTAAGATTACTTGGCTGCTGCGTTGAGCTAAAGCAGCCTATCATGATTTATGAGTATATCCCAAATGGTACTCTATTTGAACACCTTCACTGCAACCATTCTGGTAAATGTACTCCATTGACATGGCTTGGCAGGCTTTACATTGTTCATCAAACTGCAGAGGGTCTAACCTACCTGCACTCTGCTGCTGTTCCTCCGATTTACCACCGAGATGTCAAGTCTAGCAACATTTTACTTGATGAAAGACTGAATGCCAAAGTTTCTGATTTTGGCCTGTCAAGACTAGTTGAGGCAACTGAAAATAATGATACCCATATCTTCACTTCTGCTCAGGGGACTCTTGGCTATCTCGACCCTGAGTACTATCGGAATTTTCAGTTGACCGATAAAAGTGACGTTTATAGCTTTGGAGTTGTTTTATTGGAGGTGCTGACTTCTAAGAAAGCTATTGATTTCAACAGGGAAGAAGAAAATGTGAACTTGGTAGTTTATATGAAGAAGATAATGGATGAGGACAGGTTAATGGAGGTTTTAGATCCATTTCTCAAGGAAAGTTCAAGCAAGTTAGAGCTGGAAACCATGAAAGCATTGGGATCTCTAGCATCAGCTTGTTTGGATGAGAAGAGACAGAATCGACCTTCAATGAAAGAAGTTGCAGATGAGATCGAGGATATCATTAGTATTGTTACTGAAAAGGCTTCAAAATCCTAGTTCTATCTGTTCTTCCAAGCCTTAGCAAGTCAAACATCAAGAGTTCAACAAATATATTTGCAATTCGGGATTGGAAATTATGTACTTTTCACAAACTATTTTTCTGTTGGAAATCCTTCCTTTCGCAATTTCTATTAAACATATGTTTAAGTGATTTTGCATTAACAACGTTAACGGTAGAAATAGAGGTCAAATAGTGAGTATCAATAAGGCAGACACAGAAAGCTTAGCCAAAATTGCAACTTTGCATTAAGCAAAACACTTTTGTCAAATAGCAACTGAAGCATAACATTCTAAACTCAGCCCAAAAATCAGGCATTTGATCTTAAAGAAAAAGAAAAGAGGAATTTACACATAAAGTAGAGATGATGCCCTCATTTTTTGTATTAACTGGCTCTGGGCAGGAGCACTTAAGATTGTTTAAACAGAGGCTAGTATCCACAACATCACATGAGACGATACACCTATGAGGAGCCAGGTGAGGAAAGCCATAAGTACAGAAATCTCATATCGGTTACACGGCAGATTTGTTTGAACCTTGCAGAACTTCAAGTCTCTTGCATATAGAACCACAACACCCGCTGACGAGCATGCAGCAGCAAGTGATAATAAAGCTGTTACCTGCACATTTCACACCACAGATCTTGTTCATCCCAAACAAATTCCTATACTGGATGAAAGAAGTGACCAACAATTTCCAAGTGAGCAGGTCCGGCAAAGAACCATCTCTTTCAGTGAAAATTAGAGTACACTTTAAAAAAATAGAAGGTATCAAATAATTTTCCATCATAACAGCAAAGAAAGCTGTAAGCACTAATTGTCCCCTGTAATTCAGGCTTCGAGAAGAGTACAAACAGGCACCCCCCTTTTAACTAAAGCATGAAGGATCTTCCCAAGGAGAGATTGAGCACATTTAAACCTTTTCAACTAATCATGAAGAATCTCGTAATTAATTCACAGAGCTCCAAGAGATATTATCAGCTCTCTTTCTCTCTCTTTCTGTGTGTGCGTATGTGTTTCTATTTAACCAATTGAGCAAATTTGCCATCACACTCACCCATCCCGCTCCTGGGGAGCTGACTCGTATATATCATCTGTTCAAAAGAAGTATCTACAAGTGCAGCTCCCAGAAAAATGAAATATCAAAGATGATGTCTATGAGTCTTGAAATTTACTATTTAACGTGATAATGCCAATCCTACAAAGTCTTAAGGAGAAAATTTTCTCAGCAAATCAAGATCATCAGAAGTTTCAGAAATTTGACCGCCCTGTATCAGTATCCTTTTGTGACATAACAGAATAAAACAGTATTATAATGGAGAACTATTTGTCACGGTTTTTAATATAGGAAACAAATTGAAGACAACAAAGCAATAGCAGATGCTGCAATATAATGAGTGTTGTTAGCTAGAAAAAAACATAAATACAAGTTGGGATCAAAAGCACAGAGATTTTGCCCCCAAAGACACGAAAAAAAAATTGAAGGTCAAGGAAAACAGCTTTTTACCCAATCGCCAACAACAAACAGGCTCACTAGAACTGGGTTCTGAAGGTCTCTCTTTCTCCTCAAAGCATAAACATCAAGACAGGCAAGTCCAAAGCTCCACAGCAACTGGAGCCCCATCGACGCGATCAAGTAGCTGAAGCACAAATATCATTGTAAACCTATAGTACATCTTCACTTTTTAAATGCAAATCAGGGGCATAAAAAGCTATTATCTTTCCCAAAAACAGCTCCTTTTACACCCCTTGATAAGGAAATCAAAAAGCAACATATAACAATCTTGGAATTACTTGAAGCTATAGCAAATATCATTGTCTGCACCCAATTCTACTGAACACACATAATATAAGGACTTGTAATAGCTCTATCAAGACAGCATTTCTTTGGCGATTCATAAAATAGTAGGGAGTTCAGGCTGTTTCCCACTAATGCAGCAACTGTTCAGGGTAAAAAGTCCTCAACTTCCAATATAAAGCACAACAAAAGAACCAATTGCCAATCTACCATAGTGATGCAACTTTGTTCAGCGTAAAAGGTCATCAACTTCCAATATAAAGCACAACAAAGAAGCAACTGCCAATCCATCACAGTAATGCAAACAAGCAACCAAACATTAGAAGTTGCAAAACATTAAATTCCCATCACCTATAACATGTTTTTTATCAAACAAATCTGAGCTCACCCAGATTGTCTCCTTAAACACAAACACAAAAGAACCAAACTAAAGGTCAAAATAAATCAAGAAATGCAAAAAAATTAAAAAAAGAAAGAGTACCAAAAAGCAGTGTAGTCAGAGAAGCCATTAGCAGAGACCATAATCCCAATAGAAGCAGCAGCAAAACTACATTGCCCTATTCTCAACACCAACCCACTAACCGTCCCTGGACTTCCTATCAATTCCTTCATATTCCCACTTCTATATATATATATGTATATATAAAACTACTACCAATCAAGAGGCCCTAAGGACCTCTCTCACTCCCTCAAAATTAAAACCCTAGTCCTCAAATCCGCTCCTCCATGGATGCAAATCTGCAAACTCTGATTGATCGATTGATCACTAGTGATGCCTTCTTTCAAATCTGAGAAAGAAGAATTGAGTGAGATCGATGGAATTGGAATCGAAATGTTATGTCGATTAGATTAGAAAACGATAGATTTCTCTAAAAAAACACAAAATTTCTGTCTTTTTGGGCAAAGTTGTTTCATAGCTTGTCGAGAAGTGTACTCATGAGCTGTTAAACAAAGATAGTCCTACGTGGCGTCACTTTCCCCTCCTTTTTTATCTCTCTTTTATTGTTCTACTTTGGATTAACGCCAACATGATTATTACTATTCACTTATCATTAAAAATCTTAACTCCAATTATATTATAAAATTTTCAAACCCTTAATTTTTTTATTCCGTTTTTTACTTTTTGGTTTAATTTATTTTAATAATTTTTATTATTAAAAATTGATTAATTAATTAATTATTAATTATTATAAATTAATAAATTTTTATAAACCAAAGTAAACTAATTAATAAGGATAATCTTTCTTAATCATATTTTAAAATTTTTAATTTTATTTAATCTTTAGTCGGTTTTATAACAGTCTAATACTGGTTGAACATTTTAAATCTTAAATCTTTTGTCTTACTGGTCTAACTTTAATTTAATTTTTAAAGCATTACTATTAAGTATTAAGAATTAAATATATTCACTCCTTTATAGATTATCTAAAAATTAATGTCAAGATACACACTTATATTTTATACATTGCAGGACCTTCACAACCAGTCTTGTTCAGAGAAGTGAGTAAGGAGAGAGCCTATACGAAAGATAAGAGTTGTGCCGTAAGTCAAAAGAGCTAGAGAGAGCTTTGTTATCTCGTCCATCATACTTAGAATTTATTTAAGGTATACATACTTCTAATTTAACTTCGTGTAGTCGATAGCCTCACAAAACTTAAAATTTTAAAAAAGAAATGCCCAAAACTTGGTCTAGTTGAATTCGGATTAGGTCAAACTCAGGCCTATCCATACTCTGAAATTTGATCGGGCCTAAATTAAGCTTTGATCGGGCCTAAATTAAGCTTGATTAAATATATATTTTATTTAAAATAAAAGCAATATCATTTTCTTAAAATTTCAGAATTTGGGTTTGGGCCCAACCCGAAAAACCTTGTCGATCCTAATCTTGACACTTACTCAGAAAATCATTAAACAAAGTGCAAGGAATCTTCTAACCTGAATTGGTTTCATACTTTTTAATTTTTTATCCACTTGTCTTGGTATTTGGATCATCAGTGATGTCTGATGTGTTTGAAAATTTGCCACAAAGTAAAGAAATGGGATGCTTAAGATGATGGAAGAAGATTGAATAATAACAACCTTCTAGAAGATAAGAAGAAGAAGCCAGCGTTATGCGTCCACAGGGCAAAAGAAACAGCATTCAAATCCATCAGAGTTGACAAAGTAGTATCCACTTGCAGTCCAGCCTAAAGGCAAACGTTGCATTGTAAATACAATCCTTCTTTCTTGTGTATCGGATCAGACATAGTTGGTGTTTTTGTGATTTAAGTTTTATCTGAACAAAAATGGCACAATCCATCAAGTTCTTCGAGTTGAATAACGGATCCAAGATACCCTCCGTCGGCCTTGGCACTTTACAGGCTGCCCCTGGCGTCGTTGAAGACGCTGTCATCACCGCCGTTAAGGTACACCAACTTTACTTATGGGTGGCTGCCGAAGTATGTTGTCTGTAGATGCTTCATAGTTGTTGTTTGTGATTACGCAGGTTGGATATAGACACATTGATTGTGCACAGGTTTATGGAAACGAGAAGGAGGTGATGATTCTACCTGCTTTGTTCTGTTCTTCTTTCAGTAATTGTCCCTTTCTTTTAAGATCATAGACGATGGTTTAGTTTCACAAGTGGCAATCTGGTTTTGTAGATTGGTTGTGCGTTGAAGAAGCTGTTTGATGATGGTGTGGTAAAGCGTGAGGAGTTGTTTATCACTTCCAAACTCTGGTACGTGTTTCTGCTGATAGTTTGTATGGAGAAAACTGTCAAATGGAAAGCTGATTTTGGTTTTATGGGTCTGCAGGTGTGCTGATCATGCAACAGAAGACGTGCCACTGGCATTAGGTAGAACTCTTAAGGACTTGCAACTCGACTACGTAGATCTGTATCTGGTATGCTCCCAATACAACAATGTCTGTCATCCTTAAAAATTGGTTCGTGTCTCTGTTATTATGTTCTTTTGTAACTGTTTTTCTCTAGATCCATTGGCCTGTCAGTATGAAGAAGGGATCGGCTCCATATGACTTCGAAAATATTACACAACCTAACATACCCAGCACATGGAGAGCCATGGAGGCACTGTATGATACAGGCAAGGCTAAAGCTATTGGAGTTAGTAATTTCTCTTCCAAAAAGCTCGGAGACCTCATAGCAATTGCTCGTGTACCTCCTGCCGTTAACCAAGTGGAATGCCACCCTGTATGGCAACAGCCAAAGCTTCACGAATTCTGCAAATCCAAGGGAGTTCACATAACTGTAAGTTTTGCTTCTGCAACTCTTTTTTTCTCAATCTTATAGCCACTTGGACTTCAATGTTATGCCGATTTATAACAATTTGTTTTTCTTCTGAATCATGCAGGGGTATTCACCATTAGGATCCTCTGGTTCAGTATTTGTTAATACTGACGTTCTTAAGAATCCCACCATCAATATGGTTGCTGAGAAATTGGGGAAGTCTCCTGCTCAAGTTGCTCTTCGTTGGGGACTGCAGATGGGTCACAGTGTACTTCCAAAGAGCACAAATGAAACAAGGATCAAGCAGAACTTCGACATTTTCGACTGGTCTATCCCTGAACACCTGTTTGCCAAGATTAGTGAAATTGAGCAGGTATCAAAATGTTTACTTTTATGTACTAATGCTTGATTAGGTTTTAGATTACTGACAGACCTTTACGGTTTTTAAACATTGCAGGAGAGGCTAATCACAGGTTCCTTCTATGTGAATGAGAAGTATGGACCGTACAGGACGGTGGAAGAACTCTGGGATAATGAATGAGGGCATTACACCACCAGATGTTTATCAGATTTTTGTATTTTGGATGCTATACCACAGACTATCCTTGTTAGTCCTGCCTGTTACTTTCTACTGTACTATAAGACGGACCTTTTGAAATAAACATACCTGAAACTGAGCTCCGTTGGTCCAATGTTGAATTTGGATGTGATCTTGGTTTTTGCATCAGATTTTCTCTATTTCCTTGTACAAGATCTTATTGACTACCTTTTTTCTTAAATTTGACTCGGTCCAATCCTGGAAAAACACCTGCAAAATAGAAAAAGCAGCATAAAAAGAATGCAGAACCTTTTGTAAAATCTTCACTAAGCACTTTGAATCCTTATCTTCGGTCCGTGTTATAATCTAACCACCATGCGGGTTGAAATGCAAGAAAGAACAAATACTTGTATATCAATACCATCTTAATCTACAAAAAGATGTCATAGATGCCAGCTATAGATTACAATTATGGCGTGCATAACAGAATCAACAACGTCGAGTTTTAAGATCAATTCTGCATTGCAATTTCATTCCATTTCTCAACTTTTCCATTGCTTTTATTGCAATTGTAAGCACATCCACAAAAGCAGAAAACGAGGCTTGAAGAAATGGTTGTCCATGTTAAGGCATATAGAAGAGGAAAAAATTGTATTGCATTCATCGTTCTATTCAATCTGTTACAAAGACCGTATACTTATTCTAGTCATCCCTATAAGTCAGGGATTACAGAGATCTCATTTTATGGAAACACCAATTACTCCCTAATTTATCGTATTTCCTAACATTCCTATTGATGATCCTCTAGTCCCTGGGCACAGCTCCTTGATCGGATCAATTACGGACGCCTCGCTTCCAGCGGCAATGTGGGAGTTGGAGCTACTAGGGAACCTGGGGACTGATGAGAACCTGATGCTGAGCAAGGGGAGCTAGTGATCAATCATCAGCTAAACAATCATGTATGTGAAGACTCCTTGTGCGTAGAAGTGTACAGGCTACGTAAGAACCTGAGAAATCTTAGGGTTCCAGATTTAGATCCTGTAGGCTCTTGAGGTGGAGTTGTAGGGGCTTAAGATTAGTCTGACTAAGCCGGGATACCTAACGTAATCTCAAAAAACAAAGAATTTTTGGCACCAGATTTTCTGTTTTAGTTATAAGATTTTTACTTTGGTGCAGCTGTGTTCTGTGGTTGCGCCATTTGTCGTCTCCTTGTGAGTTTTTTGATATGGATCTACGCTGTACGCAACTCAAGTCCTGATTGATTTGATATGATGAGATTGGCGTCATCCCTATAAAATTGGATGGCTGTCTTGGTAGTTGACCATTAAACGTTGAAGTATCAGTTAAATTGTGAGAAATGTTTTTCTATCAACCCAAATTAAGATTGTGAGAAAAATATTATAATATCAAGATAGATACTGGCATCCTAAGGTAGGCCTTAATTATGTAACATTCAATGCATTTAGAAGCTTCCCATTGGGTCAAATACCCGTTTGATACTCCAATATCCATTGACATAGCAGCTTCTAGATAACCGTGAGTAATTCCATGTTTTTTTAGTTTGAAGAATCGATTTTTCAAAGTTGACAAAACTAAATCCGGAGAATTCGCGAACAATTTATGACAATAATCACTTGGTAATGATGCAATGTGAAGGGTAGTCATTAAACGACGGCCGTATACTTCTTGTTTGTCTTCCCTTGAATTGAATGATTAAACTAAAACAAGAAGATTAGTATCACGTGAACATTGAGTGGAAAAGGTTTATGTTGTTATCTTAGTGTTAAAGTTAATGAATGAACTTAAAAACTTGGCAAAGAAATGTCCTATTGCTACATTATTGAAATTAAAGGTTATATATTATTATCAGTACTTACCTGTCTTAATTATAAAATAGATTATACCCTTTTGCTGACTCCTTTGTTTGTATCTATGTAGCCGTCCTCCTTTCCCTGAACAACAAAAGGAAGCGTTTCGAATTTAAAAGATTAGATTGATTAGTGCAATACGTTTCCATTAACCACACATTACTGGATTTTGTTTGATAATTTAACAATGGAAAGATCAGAAAGTCATAGCAGTAGTAGCATACATTATTTGACACCCAAGAATATTCCAACCAAATCATGGCTTCTTGCTGTTAATCTTGGACCTCTACATTCACTCACGATGAAGAAAACCAATTCACAACTTTTGAAAAGAAAAATCTCAAGCCTTCACCGGCCGACATGGTGCCAAAACCTGTCATCATGCGGATCCTCTATTGTTAAGTTAGTGTGGGGTAAATTAGTCAAAGATAGAACTATGAGAAAAAGGAAATTACCGTTAATAACATGTGAAGCCATAGAATTTTAACTCTTTCGAGCTTTGAATCAAACCCCATTAGCTTTGATGCTTATTTACAAAAACCTGAAAGAGCCTGATGGAGGCTTATAATTATAACGCTGTAACTAACGGGAGAGATTGGAAAGTCATAACTTTAATTGATGATTGTTCTAATTGTTAAAAAAAAACCCCTCTCTTTTTTTTTTTTGGGGTTGCTTGACTACCAGAACCTCAAAGTGAATGACTGATAAGGATGTATAATTAATGGGAAAGACATTCCAGGTCCTGCCTAATCTTTAGTAGTCCAGCTTTAAAAAAACCAATCTATCTTTTCCCTCTCATTTAATGAACAAGAGTGAGTCTTCTTTCCCTTAAACCTCCTGTCTCCGTTTCTCAACTAAACTGACACAAAATTCCTACCAAAGATTCCAAGTGGACTTAGTTGCATACCAAGTTAGACAACATATATGATTTATAGCGGATACTCAGTGGTGTACCGTGTACCCATCTGCTAGTTATTCTGACAAGTTGTAAAACTGACAATGAACTCATGTCACTGTAGCGTAACCATAGGCATGACAGGACCATATGCCTATGAACCACTTCTCAGCTTCTTGTTCTGGCCTTTCTTCTGGTGAGAGGTAACGCGATTATAGTATAAAAATGGGGTTCAAATCTTCTATGCGATCTACCCGATACCAATCCTGTGTCACTCATCCACAACCACAAATTTTAATGGGATCAACCTTGTGCCACTCATCCACAACCACAAATTTTAGTGCTATTTGTAGTTGTGGATGAGTGGCACAGGGTTGGTATTGGGTAGATGGCACAGAAGATTTAGTGCTATTTGTAGTTGTGGGT
>JANIPN010000004.1:61494788-61505321 GCA_027478595.1 Erythroxylum anguifugum
TATAACAAATTATTAGTTTGAGTCAAATTTAATTAGTTCGGTTCAAACTTTAAAGCTAGGTTAAATCATTACGTAAATAACATTTAATTAATACAAGTATAATATCCATTGTACATATATTTGTTATTATTTTTTAACCGAAATCGAAGAGAATGAATTTTTCTAAAAAACTGAAAACAGTTTTTTTTTCAAAGATTATGAATTTTTTCTAAAATTTATTAAACTAAGTAGAGGTTTATATCATTTACTCTTTTATTAGATCATAAATTATGTCATTCATCTAAATATAATTTTTTAAAAGTATTATTTACTTGTTTATGTTAAAATTAGAAGTAAAAAATCTTCAAAATCCCAAATTTAACAGAATTTAGAATTTCAAAACCCATGATACTTTTGGTTTTGATTTTTTGTCATTTTTATAAATGTAATTATATAATAACCAATATCATTTGAATATTTAGTTAATTTTAATTTTGTAATTACTTAAAATTTTAAAAATAGTATTCGATTTTTTAAAATTTTTATTTAAGTGACTAAACTTTAAAAAATTAAGTATTTTAATTTAAAAGTAGTGTTTATTATTAATATGACTAATAGAGTAATATAAATGCTGAAATTTAAAGGGAGTATGAAATATTTTCTTCTTTGGATAAGTTTTGAGTATCAAATATATAATCACAAATATGTTTATTGTAAGAGATTTAAAATACTATTACATTAAACTTTTAATAAATATATAATATTTGAAAGTTTTAAGATATTACTAATATTGTTAGAATTATTATTTTCATAAGCAATTCTATTATTAAGTTTTAATATATTTAAAATACATTATTAATTTTTAATGAATTGAAATTTGTACCTTCTAAAAAAAAGTAAGACTCCTATCTTGCGAGAGTTTTTAAAAGATTATAATGTACACGATATTCCTTTTGTATTTTTTATAAAGATATTATTTTGGTAACTTGGACATGTAATTTTATGTTTACAAAGTAATAACTTTACTTGTTACTGTAATTAAAAAAAAGAAAATAATTATTTCAAAAAAAAAAAAGAGAAAATAATTGATTGAAAAATTATAACAAAAAATAATAAATAATTTTATGTAATGAAAAAAGATACTATAAAAAATTAATATTTTCTTATGTAACTAAAAAGATTCCAAATGCAGAAACTGGACAATCAAGTCGTACAAATGCAACGACGACCAAATTTCCATACTTCAATAGCTTCGAATCCTCAGTCTTTTGGTGCTTCAATTCCACGCTTCAACGGTTTGGGGAGTGAAAAATGGCGGACGAGATTATGTTCTTTGAGCTTAACACCGGAGCTAAGATGCCGTCCGTCGGACTCGGCACATGGCAGGCTGAGCCTGGTGTAGTCGGCGCCGCTGTAGAAGCCGCCGTCAAGGTCTTTGTTCTTTTCCACTTCTTTTTGGGTAACCATTACTCGGAGCGTTTCGTATCTTGAACTGAACTAAGAACGGCTTCTTGTGCTATGCAGGTTGGGTATCGACACATTGATTGTGCAAAAGCATATAACAACGAAAAGGAGGTAAACTCTTCACATCTTGTAAGCTAAGGCTGAAAGTAAGTGTATAATTTAACCAAGTGATGTTTTAGATTGGTGCGGTTTTGAAGAAGTTGTTCGATGATGGAGTGGTGAAGCGAGAAGACTTGTTTATCACCTCCAAACTTAGGTTTCTTCCTCTCTTCCTTAATTCAATTCCAAAGTGGTTGCAATGTAAGGCATGTCTAAGACAAAGCTATTTGAAACAGGTCCAATGAATATCATCCCGAGGATGTATCAGAAGCTTTGGAAGGAACCTTGCGCGATCTGCAGCTTAATTACATTGATCTTTACCTTGTATGTTGTTGCCTGATCGGATCCCTGTTTGAATCTGAACAATTAAGCATGCAATTGGAAAGAATTTCCATCAAAAAAGGCATTTGTGCATGATTTTTAGAAGCAATTCCTTCCGTTGTTTGAGGCAGGCATGGACTTGTGGACAACATTACCTCTGCTTTTGTTCTAGCTTGTAAATACAGAAATACCATGAAGTGATAGAAAACATGGTTTAACATTTGAGTTTGATCTCGTAGATCCACTGGCCGCTTCGGAGGAAGAAGGGAACAGTTGAATTTGCCCCTGAGAACTTAGAGCTACCAGATACTCCGGGCACATGGCGAGTGATGGAAGCACTCTACGATTCTGGCAAGGCTCGGGCAATTGGCGTCAGCAACTTCTCTTCAAAGAAAATGGGAGATTTGCTGGAAGTGGCACGCATTCCTCCTGCAGTTAATCAAGTGGAGTGCCATCCTTCATGGCAACAAGCCAAGCTACGTGCCTTTTGTCAATATAATGGGGTGCACCTTTCTGTAAGTTGGCATTATCTTTGGTTACATTTTCCGATTGTCCATTGTACTAACATACTCTTACAGAAATTGTAGTTCTTAATTTAATTTTGATTTGTTCTCTTGTAGGGATATTCACCGTTGGGATCCCCTGGTACTACATGGCTTAAAAGTGATGTACTCAAGAATCCTATACTAAACATGGTTGCAGACAAATTGGGCAAAACTCCAGCACAGGTTGCTCTTCGCTGGGGCTTGCAAATGGGTCATAGTTTACTTCCTAAGAGTACTAATGAAGCAAGGATTAAGGAAAATTTTGATGTCTTTGGATGGTCTATTCCTGAGGACTTGTTTGCCAAGTTTTCTGAAATTGAGCAGGCAAGCAACTTCATTCTCCTATTACTATGACATTGTTATTGTCAGCTTGGGGTTCATCTTCTAGCGTCGGGTATTTTGGATTTCTTCTATGCATAAGAAACTGCTCCTGACAGATGCTTTGTGTTTGATTCTGCAGGCAAGATTGCTGAAGGGGACTGCGTTTGTCCACGAGACTCTGGGCGCATACAAGAGCATTGAGGAATTATGGGACGGTGAGATTTGAGGTGTCAAGTGATTAAGTTAGTACCATATTTAATAGTTGTTTTCACATTGTTCATAGTACCAAGCATTGGTGCTAAAAGGTTTCAATGTTCTTGTTTGATGTAAAATTCTACGTTGGGTATGATTCAGACTGACTCAACTTGAAATCAATAGGTAAAATATGCTTTGATTAGAATTTATGACGAGCTCAAGTTTGAAGAATAATTTTTTCAGAATTTGAATTAGACTTTTATTTAAAGAATAAAACAAATGTTCATGAAAGTAATTCTTAATTGAATTTCAGATGAATTGTGAACAAAAAATTAAAGAATTTGATGTCTTTGGATGGTCTATTCCTGAGGACATGTTTGTCAACTTCTCTGAAATTGAGCAGGCAAGCACCTTCTTTCTCCTTTGGTTTTGCTTCTGTACCTATCGCTTATTTGTGCTTCATTATTTGAAAAACCAAAACATAATTTTCCAACTAATGAACTCATTTCTTGTTTTGACTCGATAATGGGGCACTAAAAGTTGGAATTATTTGGAACTTTTCAAGTCGTTTATCACATGCTGGGGACTAATTTTGCAGGCAAGACTTGTAAAAGGGACTGCATACGTCCCTGAGACTTTTGGCCCATATAAGAATCTTGAGGAACTATGGGATGGTGAGATTTCACTTGTGAGATGAGTTAGCTTTCATGGCCATGGAACCTATTATACAATTAGTGGAAGATGGCTTTAATCTCAAGAATTGCACTGGTTGTGTTTATTTAAGTGGGAATCAATAACTTTACTAGTTAAAGGAAATAAAATATTCCAAGTTCTAACTATGTAACGAAAAAGATGATTCGTAAATTTATTATGTTTATTAGGGACGATAATGGACCGACCTATGGATCTAGATTTAGATATTTTTAATGGGTCAATATATGAGCTAGGTCCAGGCTCAAACTAGCACGAGGTCCAATTTTTTCAAGCAAAATAATATCGTTTTGCTTAAAATAGTTGGGTCTTGGGTAACCCAGGCTAGGATTCAACTAAAAAAACGTTTTATAGTTTTAATTTTTAGAAAATTATTTTTAAAAAATTTGACAGGCCGGCTCATGGATTGACTCATTGCCATCTCTAATGTTCATTGGAGTTAATTTTTTTAATTCTCATCACTGAATCAAATAAACTATGGTTGTTTAGTGAGAAAATACAAGGTTAATTATAAAAATTTAAACTTTAATTAATTTTACAATACTAACTTTAGCTTTAAATAGTGATGTTAAAATGCTTTAATTTTTCAATTTTAATAAAAATAATATGACTCTAGGTTCTTTGTTAATGTGATTGACGTGATGAATATCAGTGTTTTCTTCACATAATTGTCACATATTGTATTTTTGACATTTACATGTTAAGGAAGCAATAAGAGCTAGGTAAGGAAGGAGTATTGACAAAGGAATAAAAAAATAGTGCATAATTATTTTATATTTTAAAATTTACTATCATCATCATCAACACTCAGTTGAAGACCTGTTGAGATGCAGGTCTAAAGAGGCTCGATAGTATGCAGCTTTACTCTTACTTAGTAAAGAGGTTGTTTTCAATAGACCCACATGTAATATGATATTTTAAATTTATTAAATAAAAAGTTTATATATGATAAAAATAATATATCTGTTCGGTGATAAAAACACACCAATCACATTCTCAAAGTCGGGTTATTTTAAAAAGTTAAAGGTTGAAATATTTTAATATCAATTTTTTAATTTTGGGATAATTTCGTAAAATTAAGTAAAGCTTGCAAACTTTTTTGCAATGAATCCAAAAAATATTACATTCAATTTAATATTAAATGCACTTAAACCTAGTCAAGGTAGGATCTAAATGGTATGTAAGAGAGGAGCAATCTTACAAATTTATAAAGATTCCACAAATAATAAAATAAGACGAATCAACAAAGTCCTCCAAAATCTGCAATCCGCTTCAAAACGACAACGCAGAAAGTCACATCAACTTGTATAGAATACGCCGACGTCTCCGCACCATTTCTGTTGTAGCGACGTAAAAAAGTTCTTAAACCGTTGGATCCGCTAGATTCCTTAAACGTGGCACTCTATGCTACTGCCAATTGGCTTCAACCCCTGAGTCGAGTAAAATCGTAAATATTATCACTAAATTGAGCATTTTTGGGAAAAACCATAAATCTTTCCCCTATAAAAGCTATACCGTTATGCGCAATGTTACGTAGTGAAAGCACGGCCTTGTGGTACTTGTTCATTTCGACTCTGCGAGAGCTTGGGCCGAGTGGAAAATGGAGGGCGAGATTCGATTTTTTGAGCTTAACACTGGCGATAACATACCGTCGGTGGGACTCGGCACGTGGCAGGCTGAGCCTGGAGTCGTTGGTGCCGCCGTGGAAGTCGCCATCAAGGTTGTTTTTCCGCCCCTCTTTTTTTTATTCACCTCCGTCGTTAATCTCTTTTGGAATGGATTGTCTTGTTCTAACTAAGAAAAATGATTGTCTAACTCAGAATGGATACCGCCACATTGATTGCGCAAGTGCTTATGATAACGAGAAAGAGGTAAATCAGTTAGTGGTGTTTTGATTTCGTTTGAAGTTGCATCATAGTCCTAGTTTTAGCTTGACGGAATAGATCCAGGATGACAAATTGTTTCCTGCAGATTGGTGCGGTTTTGAAGAAGCTGTTTGACGATGGTGTCGTGAAGCGGGAAGATTTGTTTATTACCTCCAAGCTCTGGTCTGTTGCTTATTTATCACCTTTGTTTTCTTCTTGTTTCCCTCTTTGTTCTCTGATTCTGATGGATCATTGTCAATTATGCTCTTGTCTTTAGTAGTAAACATTAGTTCAATTCAGTGGAGTTGTTATTTAAGGCATGTCTGACAAAACTGATACAATCAGGTGCAAGGACCACGCACCAGAAGATGTACCAGTGGCATTGGAAGCAACATTAAAAGACTTGCAACTTGATTACATTGATCTGTACCTGGTATGTGGTTTTCTGACAGGATATTGATTTAATGTTGTGTATGTGTTGTGACTCGCTTCAATTAGTTGTTCATCATATTCTTGGTATTGGCTCTCATCTATTTGGGGGAGATCTGTGCCTTGACCAGGAAAACTATAAGGTGTTTAACCCTGGTGGCGGCTTGAGAGGCAATAAGTACTTTTGCAACTACCCAGGGTTAAAACTGGGAAAATGTATAAGATGAGCAAGTAGTAAATACTTTCTGATGTACCAAATACAAAATAATGGAGAAATTTTTCAAAGAGGACACTTTAAGATGATCCTTTAGATGTTGTTGTTGACATTGTCGAGACAGGCAGAGTAATGACCTAATGTTCACGTTGATGTTGTTGTTGACATTGTCGAGACAGGCAGAGTAATGACCTAATGTTCACGTTTGCTTATGCCTAAATTGTAAATTCAAGATCTGCTAGCATTTGAGTTTAGTTCAGTTTGATTTTGTAGATTCACTGGCCAGTGAAGATGAAGAAGGGATCAATCGGCTTCAAGCCTGAGTACTTGGAGAACCCAGATATTCCTGGAACATGGAGAGCAATGGAAGAACTCTACTTCTCTAGGAAGACTCGTGCTATTGGTGTGAGCAATTTCTCTAAGAAGAAACTCGCAGATTTGCTGGAAGTGGCTAAGGTTCCTCCAGCAGTTAATCAAGTGGAGTGTCATCCTTCGTGGCAACAGCCCAAGCTACATGCCTTCTGCAATGCTAAGGGAGTTCACCTTTCTGTGAGTGTAAAATTATGGTTACTTCTCAACTTTCTAGTCGATACTATTAGATTAGGGAAGTCATTTCTTCCTAATGAAAATCTAATTGATTAGTTAATTTTGGTTCCTTGAACTTCTAGGGATATTCACCTCTGGGATCTCCAGGCACGTCATGGATCAAAGGTGATGTGCTGAAGACTCCTATAGTAAACATGGTTGCGGAGAAATTGGGCAAAACTCCTGCACAGATTGCTCTTCGCTGGGGCTTGGAAATGGGTCACAGTGTACTCCCTAAGAGTACGAATGAAACAAGGATTAAGGAAAACTTTGATGTCTTTGGATGGTCTATTCCTGGGGACTTGTTTGACAAGTTCTGTAAAATTGAACAGGCACGCAACTTCTTTCTCCTTTGGCTATGCTTCTGTACTACACTGCTATTGCTATGTTACTTATGCTTCATTACTTGGAGAAACAAACAAACCAGATTTCCCAAGTAATGAACTCATCCTCTGATTTAACTCCATAATGGGGCATTAAAGGAGAAGATTATTTGAAAGTGTTAAGTCTTCTATTTCTGTGAAACCCATCATGAGACGAGCTTGATACTGATTTTGCAGGCAAGACTTCTGAGAGGGACTGGGTTCGTCCACGAGACTTTTGGCCCGTATAGGAACGTTGAGGAACTATGGGATGGTGAGGTTTGATCTCTGAGACGAGTTGGACTTTGTGGATCCTCGTATAAAATGGATGGATGATGTAGTGAAAAATTACTACATACATTTACATTCTTCTGTCTTGAGAAAAGTTTCCGATCGTTTGAACTTTGCATTCATCTAATTCTGTTAGTCAACTTTCTGTAACTTCCAGAATCACCACGTTTCATGTGGAGGACTGTTGATTACATATCTGTTGGTTTTGATTTTAGTCTGATTTTGTTCATTTCCTGCTCACTATCGAGTAATAGCAAAGCAAAAGTATCCTGTTTCCTAGGCACAGTCCGAGACTCCTCTCACGTCTTGTTCTGTACTGGATTCATAACCTATACATAAACTTGATTCGTCCTTTGGAACTAGGTGATGTCTTTGGGAATTGTAGTCTAACCAGAGAAACTGTTAAAAACTCCTGTTCAGGTAGCCCTTTTTGATATGGTCTTTCTTGCGGAAATAGTTTGCCAAGTTCTCTTCTTCAATCCAGCTGGAGAAGGTAATTTGTATGGCGATTTTTCCTAGTGATGGTCCATTCCTGAGTTTGAGAGGTTTTGAATGATTAATATAGAAGACATATTTCACTTATAACTTTAAATTATTAACTTATAAGATTATTTATATATATAAATCATCATTTTCTTATTTTTAAATGATGATAGGAAATTTAGCACATCTAATACATTCTTGACACGCCCAGATATAAACATATAAAATTTGTAGGGCTAGACAAATGCGAAAGCAAAAGACAATTTTTTTAATGTAAGAAATCTTTTTTAAAAATTAAAATTAAAATTCTCATAAAAAACTCTTAGTTTTATAATTTTCATAATTTTTTAAAATTTTAGCTAAAAATAATAATAAAATATAGTAATCAAAAATATTTCTTAATGTGTATGTCTTATCTTAATTTGCACAAGCTCTTTGAAAAGAATATCTGGGGAGGAGGATGAGTAGGGATCTCATTAGTTTTTTTAAAATAATTTTTTAAAAATTAAATGTATTACGTAATTTTTTCTAATTAAGTTCGAGTTTGAATTACTCGAGTTCGGACTCTAGTAAGGCCTAATTCTTCTAAATAAAAAGATATTATTTTGTTTTAAAAAATTAAACTTATATGAACCTGATTTAATCCATAAACTGACCCACTAACAATATCCAAATTTAAGCCTATAAATCAGTTCAATGTCATCATCAGATTTATTAAAAGTTGTCTAGGACACAGAATTTTGCTGCGAGCTAATTGTACGTGACTGGTTTGATCTTGAGGGGAATCAGAAAACAAAGGCTGCCCGACTGATTCTGCCATTTTAAGCAGTTGTAGAAGATGATGAATGAAGACAAACACAAACATGGACCTTTATACTTCGATCTCAACACCGGCGCCAAGATACCTGCCGTTGCCCTTGGAACATGGAAAGCTCCACCTGGTGTCGTAGGTGAAGCTATCAAAACTGCTGTCAAGGTTCTTTCTGTACAATCAAGCCTCATCACTGTTGGATTTTAGAACCGAAACTAACTAAAGTGGAGTAGAGTAGAAAAGAGACAATGCAGAAAGCTATTTATTGATATGATGTGTTTTACTCTGACGTTAAAAGCTTAAATATATAGGCAATGAAACTAAAGGTAAAGATTAACTAAACAAATCAAAAATTTAAAAATTTAAATCTTAATAGATAACAAATTTATCTTAATACATAAAATTTTATCTTTTAAAACATAACAGCTTTTATATTTACTACTCTATCTTAGTACTTGGTGAATAATTTCCTACTTAAAAGGTTGTAGATAAGCTTCTTGTGAAATTTCCTGAAAGGTACGAGTAAAAAATTTGTAAGAATTCTTTATTCTGATGATGTACTTCCCATCACTTTTCAATAGTTAAAGCATATCTCTCCTCAATTCTTTTTTTTTTGAAGTACTCTCTCCAATCTTCATAATAGAGCATTTCTCTCTATGATTAATTTTGGTGCACTTCTCGATAGCTACTCTAAAAAAGAATTTATTCTTGTGGCAATCATATCATATTTGTTTTTTTTTTCATTTTGAAATTTGTAGTTTTTTATTGTTGAGATATGGAGCCTAATAAAACATTCTAGACTTTACATCAGACGAAATATCGTTATGCCTTTTGTATTATATTCTCCTAGCTTATCGTTGTATAAAAAAAAATTCACAGTGAATAAAGAAACCCTAGCCGCCCGTGGACGTATCCATATTTTGGTGAACTACGTAAATCTGTGTGTTAGTTTATTTTCTGCACTGTTTCTTGGTTATTGTGATTGATCGTCCATAACATTTATAAATGCTCAAACCTTTTGCACTTGAAGCACGACGGTTTTCCTTTATGCCAATAATTCTTTTCTTCAATTACAATTTGTACATTGAAGAATTTGACTCTTACCCTTTGAAGAGGAATTCTAGACCATTTATGCTCCTTCAACCTTATCATCATTTTCTCCGTCACTTATTATTCTTCTTTGGTCCACAACTTTGAAGAGCGTTTAGTAACTCTGCATAGGTTATATTTGATAGATCTTTAGTCACTTCAAATGATGAAAATTTTGACTCGTACTTTTTAGGAAGCGTCACAAGAAACTTGTCTGCAACATTTTGAGTAGGAAATTCTTCACCAAGTACTAAGATAGAATCGTAAAGACAAGATCTATTATTTGTTAAAAGATAAAATTTTATCTGTGGTGGTGCTGTCGCCTGCAATCAAATATAAAAGAAATCACTTCCGTTAAAACAAATTAATGTAATAGCGGTAAGCGGATATCGTTCCTACGAGGAATCTCTAACGGTAAAGGTTAGCTAGTTTAAAAGAAAATAGAAATCGGGGTTTTGTCACGGCAATTGTATAAAATCAAAGAGAAAAATCGCAAATTGAAATAATAATTAAATCTGAAAATTAAATGAAAAAATACCTTGGTTTCGGTCACCGATGCTACCATGCTATTATGGATCCTCAACATAAAATTGTAATTGTTAATAAACAGTCATTGGGGGAAACTTCTCTTAAGTGTATTGACTAGAAACATGTATTCTAGCAATCCTATTAAACAATAACCTATATACGAGCATAGGTAAATTGAATAATAGCATTAAGAATCAAGAACCAATGACAAGTGATAAACATGTACGACATGCAATTAATC
>JANIPN010000004.1:61649840-61673609 GCA_027478595.1 Erythroxylum anguifugum
TTATTTCAGGCGATTAAATGCATAAACTGACGGTGGAGAAACTTTTAATTGATTGAGCTTATTTTTCAAGGCACGTGAGAGTGACACTTAAGCAAGTCTGATTTGTTTTCAATTAAATTCTTAAAGAAGGTACATGCACAGGGAAGCAATTTCTTGTTTCTGCTCCAGGTCAAGAATCCTATTCCTGGAAACACCATTTTCATGAGTTTAAGAATCATTCATTCTGTTGTCACTTCATATACATCAAACCAAATTCCTGAAAACAATGCTCCCAAGTGCGCATTTTCTCCTTTCGATTCTTTTTCTGCAACTTCAAAGGCTCGGAACATGTTCCTCTCTGTAAGTGGAAGATGATAAAGGAAATAGGAGTCCGACACTAGGTCCAGGCCTTCAGGAGTAAGTTCAGATCCTCTGTTTAGTTTTATGGTATGTTATTCTATTCAATGAATCTCAGACATTTATTTATGTGGGCTCCGCATGGGTCTCGCAAAAATAAACGTGGGACTCGCATAAATGAATGGTTGAGATTCATTGGACAGAATAAGATACCATAAAACTGGATAGAAGATCTTGTCTCTTCAGGAGCATAAGCAGCTCCAGGCAAACACTACCTTAAAGCTTTGGTTTTTCTATCACATTCACTAATGAAGATTAAAGTAATGTGAGTTGTTATCAAAATTTGGAAATGTAGGCTTTTCCAAATTGTTTGTTGTGACTGATAAGAGATGAACATGGGCCATTAATTGAGTCAAAAGAGAACAAAACAGTCGCAATCCCTGAAACATGAATGAGCTTCTTTCCACTTGGATGCAACTTGGAACAACTTGCCCACTTGCAAACATTTAGGGTAAATTTGATACATTATCAATTTACTTTTTAATTTTTAAAAATTATTAATACCTCTTATAATTTCAATTTTATGGTAATTGTTTCCATATTGTCAACTTCTATTACAAATTTTAACTGCAAACATTAAAATGACATTGTGTAGCATTACGTATAAAAAACAATATTATTTTAGAGTTTTTAATGAAAATTGATGATAGAGAAGATATGTATTATAAAACTAAATTATAAGAAAGTTATTGATAATTTTTAAGAATTAAAAGTAAAATGATAATATGTAAAATCACACGAAATTTCTATTACTTAAAAATAAGGTTGTATACTACTTGACCTTCTCAGACCCCGCTAATCAGCGAGACTTGTACTGAATTGTTGTTGCAGTAATTAAACCCTTAATTTATAATATAAACAGCTCAATGACACTAAAAATTGAGGTTTAAATAATAGTATTATGGTTAATTCAAAAAAAATTAATATGACTATAGATATTGTTATTATCATTTAATCTTAAACCATTATTTCATGAATTATTTTAAATTTGTTTGAATTGGTTGCAAGTTGTTAAAACCTTGATCTATAATGTAAATAATTTAAGATTTAAATAATAATATTACAACTAATTCAAAAAGAATAAATATGAGAGTTAGAGATTAATAATATCATAAATGGTCAGTTCATAAAATATTTTTTAAAATATTGTGACTAAAATTATAATATGACTTTGACAATTTATCTTTGTAAAGTATGTATGTATAACATTAATATCTTGAATAATTGATTTTCACACATTCAATAAATACATATATATATATATATATACACACACATACATACATCGTAATATTCTGTATGTACGTTATTTTGTATTTTCTTACCTTTTGCTTGTTTCTCTTTATTATTTATTTGTACTCTTGTATTGTTTGCATTTTTGTATTTAATAATTTTTAGTACTTTTTTTAATTTATATGCACATTTATTTATAATTTTGTAGTATCGTCATAATATATTACATGTGCCCTCAAATCCTCTGGCCCAAGTACTCTAATCCTAGCCTGTGCCAGAGGATCTAAGCCATCCTTTTAAATGGACGTCATAACATATTACATGTGCCCTCAAATCCTCAGACCCAGGTACTCTAGCCCTAGCCTGTGTCAGAGAATCTAAGTCATCCATTTAAGTAGAGGGGTACTTTAGCCTTAGCCTGTGCCAGAGGATCTAAGCCATCTATTTAAGTTGAGGGCCCTAGCCTGTGCCGGAGGATCGGATGGCTTAGATCCTCTGGCACAGGCTAGATCCAGAGCACCCCTCTACTTAAATAGATGGCTTAGATCCTTTGGCACAGATTAGGGCCAGAGTACCCCCTCCACTTAAAATGAATGGCTTAGATTTTCTGGCATAGATTATGCCAGAACACCTGGGTCAGAGGATCAACTCCCATTACATGTGGGTTTACGAGAAACAGTCTAAATAAAGTTGCGTACTAGACATCCTCAAATGTCGCACTCCTAAGATTTGAGGATGTTGATGATATTTATATATATATATATAAATATCTTGAATAACTGATTTTTCACACAGACATATCTAGTCAAAGTCATAAAAGAACAAAATTTATATATCACTCGCCAATACAAAGCTTCTAGCTTTCTACCCTCAAGATTCCCACAAATCTTCCAACAAGTGCAACAACAGAATAAGTGATTGCCCGCCCACTCACTCACTGAGAGAGACCACAAAGACTCGAGATTTTAAAGTCTCTTCTCATTGCTGCTCTGTCACCGTCGATTCTCCGCGTCGGCCGTCGTTATCCATACGCCACCTGACCTTTAAAAAGAGCCAAAACCCAACTCCAACCTGACCTCAGCACTTTCTTAGTTCAAACACGGTAGTGAACATTCTCTCATTTTCATTGCTTCTCTGTTTCATTTACTTGGTGTCTTTTTTGTGCTTTTCTTGGTGGAAAAAGCTTGCCCATTTGTCCAATCTTCCCTGTTTAAGATATTTTTCGAGATCTTCAAAGGATGGTAGGTTGTGCTTCGAGTTTTGGGTTGTCAAAAGCTGTGAACTTGCGAGAAGATGTGGTTTTGGGGAGCATGGGATGTCAGAAATTGGTAATAAGCAATGGCATCAGATACAGGAACTTAGTGAAGGAGGTTAGGAGTAGGAGTACGAGTGTCTCTGTTGGGAAAAAGAGACTTTTGGTTTTGAACATGTTGCAGCCACAAGCTGACTCGCAAACAGGTGTAGCCAGAAACGCAGAGGTCAAGAAGCCGGTGACTGATAATGTCGTGGGCCAAGGTTGTCCATTTATGGAAATTGGAAGTGAAGTGAAAACCGATATTGATGGCATTGGCAATGATGGGGACATATTTGATGGCAGAGGAGGAAATGGTAAATTTTCCGGTGGTGGAGGTGGCGGAGGAGGTGGTGGAGGTGGAGACGGCGGTGAAGGGGAGGACCATGAAGAGGAGGAGTTTGGGCCTATCATGAACTATGAAGAGGTGATTAGAGAGACGGAGGCTAGAGGAGCTACTCTTCCTTCTGATATGTTAGAAGCTGCTAAGACAATGGGAATACGGAAACTGCTGCTTCTTAGATACTTGGACTTGCAGGTAACATTGGTGATTTCATGTTCTTATCATGCCATTCGAAGAAGGGTTAGCTGGAAACTTATGGACTCTATTTATTAGACCCTGTGGTTCATTTCTTTACTCAATGTAGGGATCAGGTCGGCTTTTGGGTTTTGCAATGAAGTCATGCTCCATGCTTCGAAACAGAATGTTGGCTGATCCATCCTTCCTTTTCAAAGTTGGAACAGAGGTTTGTTAATGCTTTACCTTTTCCTCTTGTGTGCCCCTTCATTGTGGAGATTCTGCAACCTTACCGTGTTTTCAATTGCATTGTTCAAAGTTGGCCAACTTAAAATTGCAAAATAGCACATTTCCACCCTGATAGTGATCAAGTTTAAGAAATGAGGATTTTGAGGTTTATAAGCTACTATGATGTAAGATGTGGTCATATGGAAGTAAACGTAGAAATATGATAAAATGCAGATAGTTATTGATACTACTTGTGCTACATTTGCGGAAGTTCAAAAGAGAGGCAAAGACTTCTGGGCAGAATTTGAACTGTTTGCAGCCGATCTTTTGGTCGGGGTTGTGGTTAACATTGCATTGGTTGGCATGTTGGCACCTTATGCTCGTATCGGGCAACCATCTATATCTAAAGGGTTCCTTGGACGACTGCAGCAGTCTTACGGAGCTCTTCCTAGTAGGTCGGTTATTTACATTGACCATTTTGATTTTTCTGTAATGAACAAACTTTACTTTAAATTTCACAAGCTTAAGATAATGTGTCTTAGAAGGGAATACTTGATGCAGTGTATTTGAAGCTGAAAGGCCAGGATGTAGATTCTCAGTTAAGCAGAGAGTTGCCACATATTTCTACAAGGTATATTTTCCTGTTTATGCGGGTTATATTGAAAACTGTCATGGATTTGTTAAGAGGGTTATATTGAAAACTGTCAGGGATTTGTTAAGATTTACTTATACCTTCTATTTCTAGGGTGTCCTGTATGGATCGGTTGGGTTTGGATGTGGTATAATTGGCCAAGGCATTGCAAATCTTATTATGACTGTGAAGAGGTATGTTTTCTCCAGATAAGGACACTTTCGTATGAGCTAATCATGTTCTTGGCAATTTAATGATATCTTTGGGGTAGCTTGAAGTATAATCTGGTATACTATATGATCCCAAAATGTGCCAAATTGAAAATCCATTATAGCTACTTTTAGTTTCATCCTGTCTTGTATTTTCTGCATTTTCTTCTCCCCGTTATTTTTTATCCTGCGCATATTCCGATATGGGTGGTTTTAGAGCTAATGAACTACTTGGGATTTCTTGAAGTGAACCTTTAATTATCTTTTAATTTCTGTGCACCAGGAACATAAGGAAATCGGAACATGACATACCAGTGCCACCTCTAGTGAAAACTGCAGCTCTTTGGGGTATACTTTCGGTTTTACATTGATCATAAGTTATCAAGTTTGATTCCCATGGAGCTTTGTTTTCTTTTAGCTGTTACAAATTACATTAAAGTTCCTGTTTAGAGGTGCAGATACTTGTCCACAAGTTTGATTTAAGCTTTCCTCTGGTATTCTAAAGTTAAATGGTCTCTAGATCTGTAGTGCTAAGCTTGGTCTAATTAATACAGAAACCCGGATTAGTGAGATTGATTGACATCACATACCAATTCAAGAAAGTTTTGACCGAGTTCTTAACTTTGTTCAGTACCATGACTATCCCACATTATACTTGTCTCCTATATGGTTGAGCAAAGTCTTTTTTACGTCTCTTCTTCCCCTTACTTCATGATATGGTAGTTCTCTGAGTTCTTTCTTGCTTTTTAGGGTTACCTTCCGTGAAAATATCAACAGATGTTTGTGCTATTTATTCTATTAACCGGTTCTTCTGACTGCCGACTTGAGCAGGTGTTTTTCTAGGGTTTTCATCAAACACCCGTTACCAAATTATTAATGGACTAGAAAGGATAGTAGAAGCATCGCCATTGGCAAAGCAGTTTCCACCAGTTGCTCTTGCATTCACAGTTGGTGTCCGATTTGCGAACAACGTTTATGCCGGAATGCAGTTTGTCGACTGGGCTAGATGGAGTGGGGTGCAATAGTGATGTACCCTTTACATTGAAGAGAAGGTAGCTAGCTATACTAAATGTTGTAGAATAATCATGGAGCATCATTCTGGAAGTTGGAAATTCTTTATGCCTGCATGTTATAGGCAACTCGCAGAGGGTTATTGTGACTTCTGCATAATTTATCTAAATTATGGTTAGGGATGTTGTTATATGTAACAAATAATTTCTGTAGTTTCCATTTCTCAGTTCTGCAATGTTTTATGAGAATGTTAGAATTCACTTCCAATGTGGAGAAAATAAGAAAAAAAGAAAATTTCCAGGAACCCTGAGGAACTCTCAATCCCTCCCCTCAACAACTGAACACCCTTTAACATGCTTTCTGTCGAATCGAGAAGAAGACAACTTTTTGTTTCAATGGTAGGAACAAGATGCAATTCGGAAGAGTTGCAAGGTTGGTTCTTGAACCAGCTTCTTGGAATTCCCTGTATGATACTGCAGAAAGAAACTGAAACTGAAAGCAGAACTTTCTCACAGAGCATGTTCAGGATATTTGAGCAGAACATAGCAGTGCACTCTGGTTTTAGAATACTTTTCGTCCTACCAATCAGAGATGGTGCGAATTCCTACTCACATAGTTTCGAATTTAGAATGCATAAAACCCATTACGCCACGTGTCATCTCATAAGAGGGACATGAACCTTCCAATTCAGGCAATTTCCCAACGGCTATATTCATCTTCCCGCCCTCCCTCTGTATGTATATATACAGATTACTGAGCTCTTCTTCATGAGAACACACACGGAACACACATACCCTCTCGTCCACTGAACCCAATTCCTTGTTTTCCCAAGAAACCAACCTTAAACTTTCTCCGAGAAAACAAACCAAAAGACGCCATGACTAAAGTTGACGCCCTCCGTCGATTCCTCCTCCCCTGTTTCTTTCCAACCAGCAACACCACCACGGTCTCCGCCGTAGCTCCAAAGAAACGACTTAGTACCTCCCTCCGAGATGATCTCTCCGACCAAGAACTCAAGGACCAAGACCAAGACTCCAACTCCACTGAATCATCGACAACAACAACCACCAACCTGGTCACCGCCACTAATTCAAACCCTCCTCGACCCTCAAAAACAATGGTGATCGGGACGATTTTTGGCACTCGTCGTGGTCACGTTTGGTTCTGCATACAACACGACCGTCTCTCGACGAAACCACTCCTCCTCCTTGAACTCGCCATCCCAACTCAGCAACTCGTCAAAGAAATGCAATTCGGGCTCGTGCGGATTGCTCTGGAATGCGACCGGTCCGAGTTAGGTTCATGCTCGCTCCGGTCCATACCTGTGTGGACCATGCACTGTAATGGGAAGAGAGTTGGGTTCGCTTGGAGAAGAAAAGCTAGTGATCAGAACCGTTTGATGTTAAAGACCATGCAGTCGATGACCGTCTGTGCAGGAGTTATTCCGGCTCGTCTTGGTTCGTCGGAAACGGAGGAGATAATGTACATGAGAGCCAACTATGAGCATGTGGTGGGCAGTGCTGATTCAGAGTCGTTTCATTTGATTAACCCTGATGTGTGTTCGGGCCAAGAACTCAGCGTCTTCTTGATGAGGACTGGGTGAACAGAGGCTCTTCTAATTTATTGGCCTTCACAAGAAAAGATTTGATCTTGAAAGTTAGAATTGATTGTTGCATTTAAAAACTGATACTTTACAGGATTTTCAGATTAGGGAGCACGAAAGCTGAGGTTTTTCTTGCTTGGAAAATGCTTCATAAATGATTTTGAAGCTTAGGAATGGTAATCTGATAAAGATGATTCCTCCATCTTTCCTCTTGTACAGAAACCTAGATTGGACTGGTCAGTGACATTGTAGACTATCTTAGCTTGTAGTTTAAAAGGATTTAGCTCACTGGAAATGGTTGATATTCATTGAGCCTATAAGCTTGTATGTAATGGTTTAATGGAATCCACTGTTTGAAATTTTCTGAATCTTAACAGCTTGATGATTCTTGAGATGCTATGATTGATTTCAGAAGCTCGAGTGGCCTTTTTAAGTTTTCAAGAAAGCCTGTCAAAAGCCAGATTTCCCAAGTATCAGGAAAGCATCTTTCTTATCATCTTCCAGGTAATCAAGTCTATCAGAAACTGTACCAACCCTTTACAAGTAAAAGTGACTTTGAAAATTTCGTAAACGTTACTAGTACTACCCTCAAAATCTAGTTGATTCGAAAGTTACATAAACAATGTTAAGTAAAAGTCTCTTTGAACGTAAAATTTGAAAAAGTTAAAAAATATGCTCTTGATTGATTGAAAAATTATTTCCAATTGATGCGGATGTTAGAAGTCTCATCGGGTTTTAAACTACGTTTGCAATCTGTTATGATAATTACGGATAATACGATCACAATTGCAATAACGGATTCAAAAGCAACATAACAGCAATTGTAACAAAATATTTTGAGAACAACAGCAACTCCGGCAACCTTGTAATCTCTCCTTCTCCAAGTAACTGAAGACTCATAATGACATATAAACATTGCTTGAGAATCCAGGAGAAGTGACATGAAACTTCAGCTTTCATATTCCTGACAGAAACCAATACCCATCTATGTACTACGTGATGCAACCCTGTAATCATGATAAGATAAGTTACTACCTGAAGAGAGGAACAGCTCAAGTTGGTTAGCTTCATTACTGTTGGTACTAAAAGTTTCTCACTGCCAGCGAGGACGAGATAATCTGCATCCCGAGGACTAGATCCAGCAGAAGTGGAAAATGTAAACCTCAGGATGCAGATTACCAGATCCTGGCCCAATATAATCAAACACCATAGGAGGAACTACAATGGTACGTATAACCAGAAAAGAGAGGATGTTGGAAGACAATTAGTACTAAGAAAGTTTATGGAGAGAAGATGTTAATGATCGTATGAATGATTACAGGAATTTATAAGAGTTCTTAAAGTAAACAAGATTTATTCCATGGAAAGGGCTCGTGTAGAGACCAGGGGTGCATATAGTCTAAAGGGTGATAAGATGCTCCAACCTAAGAATCATCCTTGATTCTGTTCTTCTCAAGCCACTGATAAGCGAGGTAGCTTTACTTTACACAGACAATGATATATGATCTTGACTGCTTTTTCAAGAAGACTGAACCATCTTCTTTGGGTAATTATAAAAAGATTCTCTTCAAATCACTGTAACGCTACCAAATGATAATTGCCATTAACAAATCTGTTGGTGATTCCACCGGAACATGCTATGCATCAAATGCATAAACATGTTGCAGAAACAAAATTTCTCTGATGACATGAACATCAATGAATCCTACATCGGCAATGAGATACACTTTTGTCAATATCACAATGTTCTACCTATCTATACATGAAAATTTAGCAGCAATGGCGAATAATTTATCACCATCAAGCTTCTGTACTAGCCTGAGAAAACGTCTCCACCAATCTTCGATCATGGCAACTCTGATTCCTAATTCACTCGTGTTTCTTCCTCTTCATAATATAAGCTAGAATCGGTAACTCCAAAAGACACTACTTATGGCCAAATGTCAAATATCAAAAATTTGTGCGGAGTTATCAACTAGTAGAAATGTTAGCTAGAAGCATCTTCAATGTCTCATATGTCATGAAGACAATTCCCACACTGGGAACCACCTTGCAGTACTCGGGTAGAATCCCTCTATACAATCCTCGCAGGCCTTCGCTTCGGACAATGTGCCCAAATGTTCCATACAATCCGGTTGTATAGACACGTGCTCTACCACCGGCACCTTCCAATTGCATTCTCCTCCTCACAAGATCCAAAGGAAATATGGCTGCAAATTACAGAGTAAAGGTATGGAATGAAAACCATGAGAATAAAAAAAAAAGGAATATAAAAGCTCTGAAACCTAACAGAATATTGAACAGAGTCATCTAATAGAAGGTCACTGAGTATCCAATGTTAGTATAGAAGCAGCAAAAAGTCCATTAAAAGGAGCTCTGAAAGCAAAACCTATTTCTTTGCCCAGAAGGAAGGATAGTAGTCACTTTATCAACCCTTCCTCTACAGACAAAACACGTAATCAACTTCCAGATTAAGAACCAGTGCATGTATCTCTTAGTAAAAATATGCTTTTAGTTCAACATTTTGTTGCAGAAGCAGTTTATTTTTTTCTGAAAGAAAAACTGTATCACGTGATAAAGCACATCATGCTGTTAACAATATGTTTACTCCTGGACCAGTCCCCCAAACAATCAGATTATCATTCACAACCACACCTAAATAAGCAAATCACAGAGGGATGATTTATATGCATACTCAGGATAACTACTTAACTTACATATCTTACAGGTAACATTCCTCAAGAGGAAATGAAGTCACTCTGAAACTACCTACCAAGCAACAAATCACATATACAGAATTTCCTGATGAATAGTTTCCTAGCACAATAACTACACAAAGGAGTTATATAGCAATGATATGAGGCAAGTCATGGGTCAATTACCTGTTGATGATGCAATGCCTGAGACACTCCCACAAGCAAGGCTGACCATAATAGTAGGATCATTGGGCCTGAGTCAAACAACAGATACTTAAGCTGTTAGCACAAGTAAGTAGTAAAAACAACATAGCAGACCATATTATTTCATCATCCATGATAAGTATTCACCTTTGGGACTGCCAAAATGACCTGAGAGATTCGTATACAGAAAAGCTTATTGCGATACTTGGTCCAACACCCTGCAAAACAATACACATTCATTTATACATCTGAATATTAATTAATGAAGCATCGAAGATACCAGGGAAAGAAAGAAAAAGAGAAGCATACCAGTAGTGTTGCTCCAAGTCCTTTATACAAACCTAGAAATCCTTCCTCTCTGCATATTGTACGAAATGCATGCCAGATACCTCTATAATACAATGTGTTTCTCTGTAAAATCCAACCTGACTAAGTCAGGAAAAAGCTTAAAACAGGAAACCCGCAGCAGGTAGGCATCAACAAGCCAGACAACCTAAAAGCAACACCCACTATACCCCCAAAAAAACACTCACTGTAAGCATACATCAAACACATCATCCACTATACCCCCAAAGACAACACCCACTCTAAGCATCCATGAATACTCGCATACCAGAAAAGACAGTTTCTCGCTCACCCAAGGATGCTGGAGTTACCTGTGCTGCGAGCCGTGTCCTTACAAGATCCAAGGGATATGAAGCAGAGGCAGCTGTTATTCCTGCCAGACCACCACCAACAAAGTGCACCGCAAGATCTTCAGTTGGATTTCCCCTCTGATTCTCATGTCCAAGAGCTGATTGCAGCAACTGGACGTGACCAAATACAGCAATTTAGCAAGCACCAAGGTAGTAGGTCAATCAAAAGCAGCTCCATACAAAAGTTAAAGAAGTAGCTTGGATGCTTACAGTCTTGTAGCGTTCATAAGCATAAAAGCTAACTGAAGAATAAGGAAGACGATGAGCAATAGTGACCAGATTGCCTTTCCAGAATGCTCTAAACCCTTCTTCATTAACAACACGGCAAGCTTCACGCCATATGGTACACTTGCTTAAAGCTGCAACATCAGTGTGCATACCTTGAACCTAATAAATTGACACGTTAGGCAGTCAGCAGAATTAACAAATCTTGCCAGATATGTTCAAAAAGCAACTTGTGAAATTTACAGATTCAATCACTGATCCTAAAGTCTTGGAAGCAAGCAAATTCTGTTCAATCATTGAATTCACTTCCGACAGAAAATGTTATTCGCAGAATCAAACCATTCATTATAAACCATTTCCTTTAACAGCACAGGTTAGAGAAGAGGAACACAGAAATATTTATTTCTTTCTATTTTCTTCTTTCCTACTCTGGTAAGGCCGGCTGTGCCACCAAACATATGGTAAAAAAATTTACTTAATCCCACGCAAAAATAGATTTTCATCAAAATCCAACAAAAAAAAATCCATCATTTCTAACATTCTCAAATACCAGTGGCTCCAAATTTCCAAAACGTTGTGCTCAACCCGAAAAGGCCAAAATCAAATTCTCACCAAAACAACAACAGAAAATTCAGAAAAGCAGCATCCTTTCCGAAACAACACATCGAAACAACAAATCATAAGCCGAGAAACGCACCTGAAAGAGAATTGTCAAACGAGCCAAAGGAGCAGTACAAGTCTTGCTAAAAGCGCCAGCAATGCCGCCGGCGAGAAGCTGCTGGACGGTCCCCAACTGGGATTGTTGGGTAAAAGACTGCTGCTTGTTGCGGCTGATGTTACTGTTCTGATGTTGCCGGAATTTCCTAGCGCCGGCGTCGACGACACTGCCGTGAGCCGCCGCAGAATTCAAAGCCCTCTGCCCTCCTTCAACAACCATACCAACTCTGGCCTCCATAGACATGAGCTTTATATCACAAATAGGTCTCTGTGGGTTAAAACCCTATTTTGAGTCTTAGCTCACAATTTGTGATTCTGGGTCTGAACTTAATGCGGTTAGAACATGGGATTTCAACGATCTAAGAGAAGACATTAACTGTTAGGAAACGAATTGCAAAGACTCAATCTTGGTCGGTGAAGAGAAAAAAACCCTAGATAAAACCCTTATGTACTTGGAGTGTTTACATTATTTAATTATTCACTTAAAAAATGTAGCATAAAATAATTATTAATTATAAAAAATGAGAGAACTTCTAGAAATAATAATATTTCAAGTCTCATTTCAATGTTTAAATTTTAATTTTATATATTTAAATTTTCAATTACTTTTAAATAATTTAGTTGAATAATTTTTAAAAAAATGTTTTTGTTAACCAATATTTTAAAAATTATACCAGAATTTAAACCAATAAGACAAGATATTTAAGATTTAAAATATTCAACTGGTATTAAGTCATGTTAAATATTGAATAAAATTAAAAGAAATTGTCTTTATTTATCGAAGAATTTGAAATTTAATTAAAAAATTGTTAAATAAAAATTTATTTTTTTATTTTATTTTATAATAATTTATTAATTTATAAAAATTGACCAATTAATTAATAAAATTTTAATAACAAAAATTATTAAAATAAATCAAACCGAAAAATTAAAAATTTCGAAATTTTTATTGTTAGGTTTCTTAATCATTGATGTTAAACATGTAATATTTTATAAATTGTATAATTTGAACATATCCCAAAATTTAATAATCTAAAATTAAATATTATTTAATGTAATATTAATATATTTTAATATGAGTCCATTAGAAATTAAAAATAAATTAAATTGCGTGGTTTGTATGAAATGGAATTTGTTCTCAAAGTTTCCTTTTCCTTTTCCCCAATTTGTCATATAGTCCATTAGAAAAATCTCCCATTTACCTAATTTTTCTTGTGACTAACTATTTACACATGTTTCAACCATATATTAATTATTTTTTTATTTCTTATATTTTTTTATTTCTTGCCCTTTTTAACTTTAATGATTTTATGAGATTAATATTGTACGAGACTCTGCGTCTCAATTAAATTTTTACTAAATAACGATAGCAATGGGTCGGCATATCAGCCAGTCTCGTTAATTTTTTAAAATTAAAAATATAAAATAACAATTTTTTAATTGAACATATAGTAAATCATATAAAAATCCAATATTTGTTATTGAAATTTTTTCAGAAAATTAAACAATTACTAATAACTGTTTTCAAGGATATTAAATATTAAAAACGTTTAAAACAATGTCTTACTCGTGTATCTTACCCTAAACGTACTAATGTAACAACGACTTGCCAAGCACCCCACGTTTACCGTCGTTTTCTTGCTTCTGGTTATGTTCACAATTCCAAGCACGTGGAAACGCATTCCACGTTTCCAAGTGAAGTTTCGTAACTTGACGGATGAGAAATTGGACATTCAACACATTTGACAGAGAATCTTGTCTTGTTCAGATCCAGAAGTTTGCTGGTAGTTGGAAGATGGAGTTACTGCTCCTGATAAGCTATTTGGTTTTGGACATTTACTACGCCAACGTCTAGTTAAATGAAACGAAGCACCTCTGGATTTGGCTCTCTGAAGGTGAAGCCATTCATGATCATCTTTGGAAGTCAAGTTTTACAGGTTCTGAGATGGGCACCCTAGTCCAAGCTCAGGCGCCGTGAGACCTGGAAAACTTGTCAGTACCATAAACGATTTGATATCTTCCGCGAAAGCTCAAGTTCATCGTCCCAAATATAGACTTGCAAAGAAAGTTAAGAACCATCAGCAGTCCTTAGCTTGGAATGGGTACAAAAGCTTATGTTAAATTCGAGAAAGTAAAAGGTTTTTTCTGGTGGTTCGCTACGAAGCTGACATGAAAACAACCTCCACGAAGAGAGGATGTAATAGTTGAACCCTGAAATGCTTCAGGCTCTAAAAATTAGCTAAAAATGGCACCATTAGAAGCCAGTTTTGGCTTTTTTACTTACCAGAATCCGAAAGGTATCGTTTCTTAGCACTTACATTACAGATTTACAGAAGAATATAACACCAATCTTTTTCTCCTACGACCCACATAATCTTCCGAAGTGAGATCATATACACTGCAATTTGATTGAAAAAAAGAAAAACCTTGTTACACATCACATTACCTTCTTTTTCTGATCGGATATATGAAAAAAAAGTCTAAATAGCAACTTCGTTAGTTTGAGTGCCGGCTTCTGATTCATCTTCAGCCGACAAAATCGTGCAAAAGCTGCCCTCCAATCACATCCCTTCCAAAATGTCGATTCTGTGCTTCAAAACCACCCAGAACGTACCCTTCACTTTGTGCTTCAAGGCCAAGGCCTAAACGTTGAGCAGCATTCATCTGAAAAGACTCTGGAAAACCCATCCCATTGTTCTGGTGAAGGCCAAGGGTTAAGGACACACCAGTACTTGAACCTGCCATGCTCATGCCACCTCCCATCTGTGCATGACTTGACAAGCTGTTATAAGACAAGTTCAGTGGTTCTCCACCACCTTCAGGTATATTAGGAAGCTCATTTCTTGTTCGCTTTGCTGGTACATCTTGAACCCTTTGGCTGGAGGTTGAAGGGTTGTCTGGTGCAAGAGAATTGGACACTGTCATCTGATCACTAGAGATTTTGATATGTTTGTCCTCCCTCGGAGAAACCTTCTGTGCTTGCCGGGTTTCCAGCATGTGTATTTCTTCGACCATTGGTTTCCAGAGTCTTACTCTAGCATTGATGAACCAATTAGATACCTGCTCAACAAATACATTCACACATCATGAGACATGTATTAGACATCTGCCCTTGCATAACAAGAACTTCAATATCATAACTTACCATTACCTCAAGGATAAGTATAATCAATTTATTTAGGTGAAAGGAATAATGTTTTCCAATGGAAAAATTGGATTCAGATCAATCACAAAGAATGACAAAGTGAAGAAGAATTTGTCACCTGACTCCGGGATAGGCCAGTTTGTTTGGCCAACATTAACTTGTCCGTGTCTGTAGGATAACTGCGACAAAAAGTAAAAGTTATGGTGTTAATGAATTGATCAAACTCGGTAGATTAACGTAATTAAAATTTTGCATTTTGTAGGCGGGCAGAAATAAACACAGGGAAAAACAATCATCAATTGTTAATAGTCTCAAATGCCACACAAGTCAAAGCAGGATCCACTTCCACTATAAAGTGGAAGGGAATCAATTTCGATACATACGGATGCAAGAAGTGTTCAAACAACCATGCCCTGAGTACCGTTACTGCACGCTCAGGAAGTCCCCTCTGAGGTCGCCAAACAGGTTGGTGCTCGATGAATACTGGGCTCGGGACAGGTCTTTGGCTATAAATACCTCTATCAGTGCATGCAAACCTTGTAGCTTCCTCTTTTCCCTGGCTAAGTTGACCATGTGTCTTGTTCAACGAGAACTGAAGCTGATCGGTTATAGCATTCTTCAATAACCTGAAATGTTTGGACATGGCCTTCAAGGCCAAGTTTGCATATGGAGCTGCATTGCCAAGTCCAGCAACACACTCAAAAGACGCCACAACCGCTTGCATCTGCTGATAATATTGCTTGTACCTCCGGTACACCTAATAAAATCAAACAACGTGAGTAGTTTTGAATGGCCAGTGAGCGGGACTGAAGATATTTGTTTCAAACAGCACTGCAAGATTCCTACAAGTACTTCAAAATTGTAGTAAGGATTGCAAAGGCAGGCTTTGTTGATTAGTTGTTAGAATAAAAGTACCAACTTGGCAAAGTAAATTTCAATTTACTTCAACACAACTTACATCAGATTATCCATTAAAGAGATGTAAAGGCATTAGTTACCTCAATGAATGCAGAAACAGTATAAGTATGTTCATGTTAAAAAGCAGATATGTAAGATCCATGGCTATGCACGACTCGTACATATTTCCCCTTGAGGAGTCTAGTAATCACCAAAGATCCCATTGTGAATTACACAAACCAGAAAAGATTAAGCATGCTGCCACAATTCGCCAAGAATTGAATCCCAATCCATGTCACCACTCTATAAATGAGTTTAACCAAAAATGCATCCAGAACTTCTAATCTTACTTTCTAAAACTTAGTATTTGTATTGCTGTATAGAAATTACCTGGCACACAAATGAGGTTTATACATACAAACATATATATATATAAAAGATGAACATTAAGGGTTAGAAACAACTAAAAGCACAAAGTTATAGGCTTTGATCAGAAATTAATATACACACGTATATATATAATGGGACATTGTGCACTTAAAGCATAACATAAGAAGTGATTAATCAGATGTGTGAAATTTGTAAACCAAAGAAATGAATCTAAGGTGAAAACAAAAAAGACTCCCAAAAAAGTAAAATCATATTCATGGTCCCAATAAGTTCAAAATTTTCCTTGAGCTTGATCCAAGGAAGAGAAGAAAAAGATAAAGGAGGAAGAGAGGAAGAACATGACAAAATCAAGATAAACCTCGATGAAGAATAAGCTCAGCCCCTGATTAAGGTGATAAGTACATTTCAAAAGAACAAACTACCAAAACTATATATACATGACCAAAACGTTTAACAAGCAATGCAAATAGGTTTGGTAAAAGATAGAACAAAAGAGGTTTCCTTCTCCGTAAGTATGGAGTTATGTTTCTTCTCCTTTTGACGTGACAGGAGTACATGCCAAAGTTGCCAACTACTCAACTAAAATCTGGTAACTATTCCATCCTTTACTTGATATTTCAATAACCCTAGAGTAAATATATAATCCTCAATCCACAATCTATACGTAAAAAGGTTTTCTGATGAGAAATCAATGAGATTTTACACACAAAAAAGTTGGTAACATGGATTTGTTACAACCTTCAACTACCATTCAAATTTGGTTTTATTGCTCTAATCATGACTACATAAAATGCACATGGAAGAATGATAGCACCTACAGCTTCTATCTTCTTCTTTTTTAACCTTAAAAAGGTAAGAATCACACAAGAAACTGATGGCTAGTTTGGTTAGTATAACCTACTTCAATTTGAGCCACTCCTTGAAAAAGTTCGGACACCTTGTCATCTACTCATCTGTTTTCTCTTTAGGTTTGGAATCCGATAGTGCTTGGTATTACTCGCTTTGTCGGAGTATAAATCTTTTCAAATGGATTCCTTTAATCACTTTATGCACATTGCCTCCAAAAATGGCGACTTTGTAACCTATTAGAACTCTTTCTACGGTTGTCAGACACTTTATAACAACACTATTTGTGTGCATATATTCCCTCCTATCACCTTTTCCAAAAAGATGATTTGGTGATCATCGAGGCTATCTATGATCTAAGTCTATCTCCCGAATAACAAGAATACTATTATGCAGTTGAGGAATGATATACAAATTTCAAAAGCATTATACAATGACTGGTTCATGCAAAACCACTAATCCGCAGTTTTGGTTGAAGCAATGACTGCCTCTGATAATGCATTAAATAATCACTAAATCATTTAATATGGCCAAACTATTGGCTCCGACAGAGCCCAAATGACTTATCTTGAGGTGAAGAGACCTGAAGTGACGACTCTATGCAGAGAAGAAGGTTAAAATTAGAACCGTGAATCTAAAGAACTCAAAGAACATGAATTGTACGTTAAAAGAACTCAAACTTGATAGAACAAGGAGGAATACCTCGTCTAACATTGAAATAAGCCTCGATTTCTTTCTACGACTTTCACTTCCATCCCCACAACTAGTCTGATCATCGACAGTCTCACTCGCACTCAAACACTCAATGGGAGGATCCATCAGAGAAGCGTCCACTGTGATTTTCTCGCCGTAAATTCCCCGACCGACATCACAAAGCTCTTCAAGTAACTGTTGTGCAGGCTTCAGAAACCTCGATCCCTTCAAAATTGAAGCATACCCCGTAAACGGACCAAGAGGGACCGAGCTTCTAGATACCTCGTTCGAGGTCGAACCACTCCCCGGAACCATACACACACCAGCACTGCTAATTTTATCAGCATAAATTGCAGAGCCATATCTTTGCAAATTAAGCTCTAAAGGAAGATTAACTTGATGGGGATGGTGAGAAGATAAAGATAAGGACAACCCTTGTCCAGTGGCATTAGATTCATGGGCGGTCAAAGACAAAGGTTCTGGTTTGAACACTATCACTTCACTGCCACTATTATAGGAGTGGTCAAAATCTCTGAGACTATGAAGGTTATGTGGTGTATAAAGAAAAGGGTTACTGTTAATATCTTGAATTGAACTAGGGTTTATGGACAACGAGGAGCGTGGATCCAAGTAAGTTTGGTGATGAGTAGCAGAAGAAGAAGACGAAGAAGCATTCACGATCCCACCAGCAAAAGCCATCAAATTGGAACCTTCCTCTTTAACAGCACAAACCGGGTTCGCTTTACAAGACTCAGTTACACCTGAGAGGGAGTTGTTCGCACACGCAAGCAAATCTGAAGAGAGTAAGGAGGGATCGTAGATAGGTAGTAAACCAGCGCAAGCATGAAGTTCAGGATGATTTTGAGCCACAACTCTTAGCTTATCTCTTCTACTTTGTTGTGGGACATGGTAGGGCTCATAACCCTCCGCCATAGCCACAAAGACACAAACAAAACACTATTTTCACTAAGTACAGTCCTGAACAAGAAAAAGAGAGCCAAAAAAAATGAAAAAGAAGGTGTGAGAAGAAGTGGGAAATTAAAGAGGATAGAGATAAGTAAAGAAAGAGAACAGTGAAAGAGATGCTGTGATGATGAAATGAAGGGCTATCACGATCTTCTGAGTCTGCAACTATGGCAGAGAGGCTCTGGCTATCAGAGATACGTGAAGAGACTGAGAAAATTTTGAGCTCATGTTATGGGAATGGGAGGGTTGCTCATTTCACGCATCCTCACACAGACGCAACACAGAGACAGAGACACACATCATCACTAACTCACACACAACACACACACCAACCCAAAAGACTCAGCAACAAAATCTCTCTTCTCTCTTCTCTCCTCGCTCCAGCTCTCTCTTCCTCTTAATGCACTCTCGATCTCTCCAACGGAGGCACTACCCTGCATAGGGTTTCGAGAAACCGACCGACCACCGGCTATTCCCGGTAATAATTGAACTCGAACTGTGTCGCAGATATTTCTGACAAAGGTTTAAGGAGTTTTGTCGTTTTTATAAACATTTATTTATTTTAGAGTTTAAATTTATTTGAATTTTTATAATTAAATAACAAATTATAAAAATTAAATTAACGGTCAGTAATAATAATAAATTATTTATCCTAATATTCGTAAATTTTCTAAAATTTTGTTAAATAAATGATTCGGAAGTGATCACTCGGGGGAGGAGAGGTGATGACGCACGTGACAGCACAGGAACAAAAGGACATGGATAAGAGAATATTATATTTATTCCATCTCAAAGCTTTACCCGATGCTTTCCACTTTCAAAACATGTTTTCCTTTGTGTTACCACTTTTCAATCATAAACTAAAACTTGTTTTACTTGTTCACTCCTCACTAACTTATACCATTAGCATGCCCATAAATACATCCTTAAGCAATTAGATAAGATAACAAATATTACGAGATTTGGAGAGGTCTGATAGTACACAGCCTTATTCTTATATAATAGAGAGGTTGTTTCCAGTAATAAATAACACCAAAAGCAATTTCTTGGTAAAATCAAACAAATATAAAATAAAATATAGTCCTAAAAATAAATATCTTAATCAAAGAAAAAATATATTTTAAGCATTTTATTTAGTATTAAATATTACAAACAAATTTTATTTAAAGGGTGAGCGGTCAATTGTATGTAACCCACAAATTAAGTTTGGAAAATTTTCGTTTAAGTTTGATTTATTTACCTAATGAGTTGCTAAAATAGTATTGTGTTGGCCACCTAATGAACATTTTCTCTCTTTTGTTGGCCAGCTTAGTTTCTCTTGGTGAGTGGGTCTATAGTCGTATTAATTTAAAAAATACTTTACATTTAGTAGGATCAACTTTATTATAAACAATAAAAATAATATTTTAATTGATATAATAAGATTAATTAAAAATAATTAATCAAAAATACTCTATTAAATATAGATTAAATTGCCTATTTTTAATCTTTTTACATTAATTAGCGCTTTTTTATAATCACGATAAGTTGAGGTTGGATAGGTAAGTTGAATAATTGAAAAGATTATAAAATAAGCTCCATAAATATAGTATTAACCTGCTTTGTTTGCATGTCTGCCTTCATTCATTCTGATTTTAAACTAAAAGATCATTAGAAAGAAAGAAGAAGATCGAATCGAAGACCCTTTTGCTTGTTTTTTTGTAAAGAACACTTGTAAAAGATCTAATGAACAAGAAACTAAACCTCCGACTTATGGCAGCAGAGGAGGAGTCCAGATCTTTTGTCCAGTTTTTATGGTGTCTTATTGTGCCCAATAAATTTCAGTTATTCATTTATGCAGACTCCACGTTTATTTATGTGAACCTCACGTGAAATTCACATAAATAAATAATAAAATTAGACAGAAGATCTTGTCATATAAAGGAGCAAGAGACAGAAGAAAGTACGTTAAAGAGGCAGAACAAAGGAGGGTCTATATCTATACAATTACAAAGCTACGTACGTACTTTTTGTTAATTGCATGTCCAAATATAGAGTATATATATAATAATTATGATTGCACGGAAACCACCTGGGCCATTATTGTTAAGTTCCCATCCATCGGCATGCATGTGCCGTGATTTGTACTCAGAAGAAGAAGAAGAAGAAGAAGTTGGCTGAAGACAACCTTCTCTCCCGTCATCATATTCAATGGGTTGGGATTGGGACAGCCTTTTCTAGATTTTGGAAACCCTTCCTATCCTTTCTCTCTCTCTTTTTTTTTATTTATAAAAAAAATATTACAGGTCACATGGGTCTAAACTTGTTTGATTTAGCTCGGTCTTAAAAGTTAAAACTCGAAATTTGAACCGGAAGTATTCTAATTGATTAGGGTAAAATAATCTTATTTTTAATTTTTAAAATAAAATATATACTTAATTAGATCTAATAAAACTCTAAACTAAATTAATTAAAAATATAATTAAATCTAAAATATCGAATTTGGTCCAACTCAAACTTAAACACATTTTTCGAATCGAACCCCCGAGTTTAACTAAATAGAAACATAAATACATTTTAAATAAAAATAATTTTGAGTTCTAAAAATCATTTTCGATATAAAAATTTAATTATTTCATTAATAGTGATATGCTCTTACAAGCCTAACACATTAAATAGTTTTGTGAGGCTTTATTTAAATAAAGATTAAAAAACTAAACCTTGGATTATTTTAATCGTAAAACTTTTGAATTAATTAATTTTTAATTTAAATTACTATAATAAATTTAATCACAAAAAATTGATTATAATAAATTAATTAATTTTTACTTAATATTATTTCTAATTAAACTTTAATTTCTTCCTCTTCTTTAATTATATTTCAATTATTTTAATTTCAATCTTTATTATGTAACAATTTTATAAAGTTTTAATAAAGACTAAATCTTTTAATTTAAGATAAAAAAAGTCCGATTTTATTTTTTTATTTTTTTAATTAATATCATTAAACTTGATGACGAATGTTATCATATAAGTTTATACTCGATATAGATAAAAGATGCAATATATTCATCCCTATCCCTTAAGATAAGAAAACAAGTAGATCGAAGCAAAAGAACAATAGGACATTCGACTCTTCCACTTGCACGCCTACTAATCCTCGGTTCGGTTCATTCTTATCTTATCTCGAATAAACACATAAACCCCCCCCTCGAGGCTTTTAAGGACTCGCAAAGATATGCTCTTTATCTTCTTTTGAAGGTCTCTTTTGTCTCTCTGTAAGATTTAGACATGCATGAATGTAGGAGTTAGGCATCGGTCAAGTTACTTCATAGGAATTTCAGAAAGGGGGAAAAAAGAGAGGTGTGTAATTATAAGCGGCCGCAATTGCTCCTGCTCCCATCACTTCTGAACAATTAATGCCCTATGGGATGCTACAACTAGTAGCTTCCACCGACCAGCACAAATTGATAATTTAATATTGGTATTTAGTAGTATTCAGTTTTAGTTTTTTCGTATGTTTCTAATAAATCTTTGTCATATACAAAAATTTATAATTATATGTTAATATAAGTATTGATATATAAATATTAGAGATAACAAATTAATCTAATTGACAAATAACACTTGTAATATTTGTTAATTTTTAATTACTTCTTATGATATAATGATTTAAATAAAGTATTATACGTTTAAAAATTATCACATCGAAGTACTGATGCTATTAAATGGAAGAATTAATTTTAAACTTTTATATAAATTATAAAAACTTTTTTACGATTTTATAAAACAATAAATAATTTTAGTAAACTTAATAAAATTATATAAAATTGATTTCTTGTACTATTGATTTCATTAATCTTATTAATTAATTTATTATTACTTTAATGAATTGCAATTATTTATTTTTAAAATTGATATATTTTATTTTTTATTTATCATATTTAAAAAATCATTTTCTTCAAGTTTGATCTCTTATGAAAAATGAGTATCAACCCTCATGTCAGTGTTGATAATACTCACATGTGAGTGTCTCATATTAAAAAAAGAAATAAAAAGAAGACTGATATATAAATCTAGTTGACTACTTTACCTGTTACCAATTAATTTTAGAACGAAACCTTACTTCAACTTGTGTATAGCCTAACTTTCCTTCTCGTATTGGTTCGTAGGTCAATTACAAATTTCACAGATAGATAGAACATACTCTTTTTTACTCAAAATAAAAGTCGTTTTAAATAGATTTTAATTATTTAAAATAAGTGTCATTCGTGACTTTTCATGCATGCTTATAATTTTACTTCCAAAATTACCCTTTAATTTCTCACATTTTGATTACATATATTACACTTTAAAGACAGTTCAACATGTAATTAATAAGCGTATATTAAATATTTTATTAATTTTCTTAATAAATATGTATTTCTATAAAACGATATTTATTTTGATAGAAGGAAGTAGCATTCTATATTTCAAACCTTCGAAATCAATGGATTGATATGCTTAAATGTGAAGTCGATTGTATTTTGAATTAAATCGTGTGAATTTTAAATTAGTTTATTGATGAATTTAATTTTTGCTTTTAATACTTATTTTATTAAAATAGTTTGATTAATTGGAATTAATAATTTAATTCAAATTTAACTTAATTAATCAACCTAGTAAATATAAAATTTAAATTAAATAAATTAAACTTAGTTTAAATCAATTTAAATTAATTATTATTTATGACTTTAATATGTTTGTATTTTTATGTATTATCTTCTTATAAAATATATTTTTTATTTATTGCATTTTGAATTAGCTTAATCTTTACACTCACACACAAAGTCACTTCAATTTTGATAAGAAAATGTAATGACACGAAGAGGTATAAAGCCAACACGTGGCAAAACTACTGACATTGTATAAGATTACGTTCAGTTTCAGGTGAATAACGTCATGTTAACGTTAGCAGTGTTACTGCTCTTCTTCTCTCTCTGTTCAGTCCTCACTTCACTTCCTCCAACAACAATAACATATCTTTTGCTTGCGATTTATTACAGCGATGGGGCCCACCTTCACCGTCAAACCCCCCGACTTTGCCGTCGATTTACGGAACGGAGTTGCAGACTTTTCAGCCTTTTCCGTCCTTGTATCCAAAACCCAGATTCTGTACGTACTCTCCCCCACCTTCTTCAACTCGCGTGCATACACT
>JANIPN010000004.1:61763210-61773887 GCA_027478595.1 Erythroxylum anguifugum
TACCCTGAGAACCGAACCTGAAAATAGGTTAACCGATCCTATAGGTTCTTTAGGTTCAGGTTCAAGTTCAGGTTCGTAAAATTGCCAAACCTGACATTTAGGTTCAGGTTCAAGTTATTTATGAATGGGTTAGGTTACCCCACCATGAACACCCCTAATGGTCAGGTACAAAAGCTTCCCAATGAGCCGACGATAACCAGTGACGTCTGTGTGAGGTTCTCCAATAGTCGTTAGTTTGGTATGGGGAACCATCAGGGTAGAAAGGGGCTTGCAGTCCAAGAAGCTAGCTTCAATCAATAAGTCCAGGGTGTACTTTCGTTGGGAGAGATTGATTCCAAGAGACGATCTGGCTAGCTCTAAGCTGAGGAAGTACTTGGCAACACTGAGGTCTTTGATCTGAAAGGTGAGATCTAGAAAATGCTTGGTAGTTTTGATGAGATTCAAGTCCTTGCAGGCTAATAGGACATCATCAACATAAACCAAAAGTATGATTAAAATTTGATTTTCTTTTTTTGTGAACATGGAATAATCCGAGGCAGATTGCTGGAAGCCTTGTGAAAGTAAAGCAGAGGTGAGTTTTTCATGCCATTGTCTACTGGCTTGTTTAAGGCCATATATACTCTTTTTTAACTTACAGACCAATGTAGAGTCAGGTAAAGGAAGTTCTGGGGGAGGCTTCATGTAGACTTCTTCATGCAAATCACCATGAAGGAAGGCGTTGTTAATGTTGAGTTGATGAAGGTACCAATCCTGACATGCAGTGAAAGCAAGGAGTAGGCGAATGGTAGTATGCTTGACCACGGGAGAAAAAGTCTCGTTGTAGTCTACACCAGCCTACTGAGTAAAGCCCTTTGCCACAAGTCTGCATTTGCATCGGTGGACTGAACCATCCGAATTGAACTTGTACCAATGGACCCATTTGCAGTCTACTGCGGACTTTCCAGGAGGTAAGTGGGTGAGTTCCCAAGTGTCATTTTGAATTAAAGCCTTTAATTCTGTATGCATTGCTTCTTGCCATTCAGTGGATTGCATAACTTCATGATAGGTTGTTGGTTCTTTCAGGGTTGTAAGAGCTAGAGAAAAATGTTTATGTGCTGAGGATAGGTTGTTGTAGGAAATGACTGTGGAAATTGAGTGAGGAGATGTGTGAGGTAATGTAGGACATATATAGTCATGTAAATAGGGTGGTGCTTGAGTTTGTCTAGTGGGACGTCTAGGATGAGGTGTAGGTTCAGATGAAGGAGATGGTTCAAAAACAGATGGGGCTGGTGGGTCATTATAAATAGTAAAATCTTCAGTGGAGGATAGGATTGGGCTTGGTAAGGCAAGACTATGAAGTTCTTGAAAAGGGAAAGAAGTTTCATAGAAAATGACATCCCTTGACAAGAAGAATTGTTTGGTGTTTAGATCAAAAAGTTCGTAGTCTTTTGTCCTTGGAGAAAAACCTAGAAAAACAGCTTTTCTTGCCCTGGTATCTAATTTCCCTCAATTGACTTCCTTAGTGGAAGCAAAGTAGAGACAACCGAATATTCTCAAATGTGTGAGATTTGGATTGCTACCGAATAGAATTGAGTAGGGAGATTTGTTTGATAAAAGAGGGTTAGGAATCCGATTAATAAGAAAAACTGCATGTAGAACACATTCTGACCATAATTTGATTGGAAGGTTGGCCTGAAATTTGAGAGCTATTGCCACATTGAGAATATGTTGGTGCTTTCGTTCAACCCTTCCATTCTGTTGAGGTGTCTCAATACAGGTGGTTTCATGCAAAACACGATTCTTCGCAAAAAAGTCAGTCATTGAAAATTCAATTCCTTGGTCACTTCTTATGCATTTTATCTGTTTTGTGAACTGTAGTTCCACATAAGCAAAGAAATGCTTGATTAATTCTCTAGTTTCTGACTTGTGTTTCATTAAATATACCCAGGTCATACAGCTCTAATCATCAACAATGGTGAGAAAAAATTGATGGCCATGAATAGAAGGTGTGTGGTAAGGTCCCCATAAGTCAACATGTATAATATCAAAGCAAGAGGAAGCAATAGAAGAGCTCAAAGTAAAAGGTAACCTTTTTTGCTTTAAAAAATGACAAGTCTGGCATTCAATAACATTCTAAAAAACAACAGAATTGTTTATGCCAAATAACAATTTGAGTCTTGCATTTGAAAGATGTCCTAGGTATTTATGCCAAAGGTTGTGTGAATGATGTGTAATAGAATATGCTTGTGGCATAGGGGTGAGATAATAAAGTCCATTAGAACGCTTAGCAAAACCAATAATCTTCAAGGTGCTAAGTTCATGAATAACACATGAATGTTGGGTAAAAGTCAGTTGGCAATGTGAAAAAGAAGTAAGTTAACTAATGGAAATTAGGTTGAAAGAAAAGAAAGGAATATAGAGAACATTGGTTAGAATAAGAGAAGAGATATGTATTGAGCTAATGTGTGTGATAGGTACATGTTGACCATTGGGGAGTTTTACTGTTAGATTCTGGGTTGTGGTATATTCAGTGAATAAATGTAGGCTGCAGATAATATAATCTATGGCCCCGGAATCCAAAATCCAAGTAGAGGTCCATAAGGGAGATTCAGTAGATAGAGATGTACCTTTGTGATCACTGGTGAGTGTGTTGACCTGAGGTATATTAACTGAATTGTGTGAGACATCTTTGTCTTTGTTCAGTAAATCCTTCAACTGACAATAATCTTCTGGTGTTAGGTTGAAATGGGATGAAGATGCTTCTCTATGTGTATCTGAAGTGGCATTTCTAGCAGTTGTGGTATGTTCAAGGTGAGTTTCTTCAATATTGACAGATTTAGGTTTGGATTTGAAGCTCTCTCTTGACTGATAATTATTAGGTTTTCCATTGCTTGACATAAAGTTGGGTGGAAACCCATGCTTTTTGTAACATTTGTCTTCTGTGTGTCCCTTATAACTACAGAAGGTGCATAGTGGTCTTTTGCTTGACTGAAAAGTCTTTCAGGTGTCTGTTTTAGCAAGAAATGCTTGAGATTCATAATTGGGTAGTTGTGATGTTGTGGAAAGCAGTTGTTGCTCATGTTGAGGTACCATGGAAAAAACATTTTTGATATCTAGTACTGGTTCATTCAGTATGATTTGTGACCTAACAGTGGAGAAGGATTCATTAAAACCTTTCAAGAAACGTATAACATAATCATTGTCTTGATAGGACTTAATGATGCTTAGCATATCACAATGGCATTGAGGGTGACATTTGCATTTAGGCAATGGTCTTAAATTATGAAATTCATCCCATAACATTTTGAAATGAGTGTAATAATCAGAAACAGATAGATTTCTCTATCTGAAACCATATATCTCTTCTTGCAGGTCTGAAATTTGAAAGGAATCCACTTGTGAGAATCTATCATGTAAACAGTTAGCTATCAATGGATAAGAGAGATAGACATTGGATGACATTTCCCAAATATAGTGATGAATATATGAGTTTAGTTGATCGTTTTTTTGAAAAGGCTTTTTCTAAGGTGGCTAACGAGAATGAAATTTCTTGTCCATGTAAGAAGTGTTGCAATTATTATCGGTATACAAGAAATGTTATATATGATTTTTAAAATTATTTATAAATTATAATTAACAATTGTTTCCATGGATAACAAAATGAAAGAGAGGATAAAACTCCACTCTCTAATGCTGAAAAGTATATTGCAACTTATAAAAGAAAGCTTAGAAAAGTGTACAAGCAATCTATTGAAGCTATAAGGGAGAAATTTATGAGTAATATTGGTTTTGTACTAATTTTATATATTGTTGCTATTTTTGTTGATATGCTCAAATTTATTGCTTATTTCATGTGTTTTTTATTCCATTTTATATTTTTGTATTGTTGACTTGTTCTTCTTATCAAAATGAGTTATTTATAATATAACTAGAATTATAGTAAACTCTTTGTAATCACATATGGTGCTTGCATTTATTACTATGACTACAAATTTTCTTTTGTAGACTCGCATTAAAGAAGTGTAAAAGGAAAACGATAGTCAAAAGCTTAATAAAGTTGTGGTTGATTTGGGAGTGATAAGGCCTGGATATAATAAACTTTTTGGAAGGTGTGTGAAAGCATTTATCCTGAAAGAAAAAATTATGGCAAGTGAATCCTTGTACAAAGTTCCTAATGAGTATTTGCAGTCCGTCAAGAATGTATTAGAAGAAGAGATGAACAAAAAAGTAGAAGTTGAAAATGAGAGAATGAGAAAGGAATCAGAGCAACAGAAACTTAGATGCTTGGAAATGAAAAGGCAACTAGAGCAAGATAAAGATGATAGAGGAGAAATGATAAAACAATGTTCTCCCTCATTCAATCTTAGTTTGGGCAAGCTAACACCATTAACATAAAAATGCTCTGTAAATTGATTACACCTAATCAATCAAGAAAGGAATCTTCTATGCCTACAAACCATATATATTAACATGAAGAATATCAGGTAACAAATTTCCTTAATTCGCTATTTTTGCATATCATCTTTTTATCATTTTCGTTAAGATTAGCTTCTTATATTCATGCTTTCTAATTTGTTCATAAAAAGAACTTAATCATTGTGTCATTAGTTTGTAGACTATATTAATTTTCTTGATTAAATTGACATCACAATAAAGTATTTAGTATTTCACTTTCAGATATATCAACCTGTTTGTGAGCATAGTAGTTTTACAATTCTAATTTACTTCTTGTTTCTTTCTTTCCTTTTTTGTAGAATGGTGAAGATTAGGAGTGGACAAGGAGGTATATGGTGAAGGATTTTGGAGTGCTTATATATATTGGTTTTGTTTAGTATTTAGATTAGTTCACTGATATTTCATGTGGAATAGAGAACGATATTATAGATGAATATTTTAGCTAGTGATTTTTTGTTTTTTTTTTTAATTTTGAATATGTTCAAAGATTGAATTTTACTAGTTATGGACTATATATTATATATAAATGTAGTTTTTTTTGTCGTTTACATTTAATAGCACGTACACAATTAAGGCGTACATTAAAATTATTTGTTCCTTTTAATATATATATGGATATTGCCTACATAATGACAAAAGTTTGATTTTACGTTAAATAAAATTTGTAATGAAAGAACAAATTGTTGCTTTTATTGTTACAAATTATTGCCTAAAAAAATTCATTTTGTTGTCTTATAAAGACTTAAAAGTGTTGCAATATATATTTAATATTATTGCTATAGTTTGAAACTAATGTATTGTCTTTGTCAAAATTTAAAGCAATATTTTTTTATTCTATTGCCTAAGCAAAAAATTTTGTGTTGGAACCCATTACCGGATATCCAACCTCTTACGAAAACCCAACCTAAATTAGAGTATTTCCACTCTTGCTCTGATACCATATCTGTTGGATCCCGTCTCCGAAACCCAACTACTTAATCCGAAACCCTCATACTTATACATGATTTGGGTCCCAACCGGAAACGAAACAAAGAGCAGAAACAAAAGCAAACCGAAGGCTCAGAATCGAAAGCGAAACGATCCGAAATGAATCGAATCGGATAACCAAGTACGGAAACAAAATGAAAGCAGATGCAAAAGCAAATCGAACCGAAAGGCATAAGGAACTAAATCCTTTCAATTCCTTTCAATTATTTTCTAAAATCCACACAGGCTCTGATTAAATCTAATCCCCCATTTAATCTCAATAACCTAAATTCATAGGACCCTCAATTCATAAAATTCTTTTTAATACTAACAATGCATCACAAAAATAATAATTTCTCAACAAATCAAATTTCACTAAATCCCTTCATTTAATAATCATAACCTACACAATAAAATCCTCAATTTATTCCAACCAAATTAAAAATCATCAAACTAAAACCTCAAAATAACATTAGACAACTTATTCACCAGAGAAAAGGAATCGGGGCCCAACATTTTGTTTCCCTGTACTTATTATAGCGCCACTTCTTATAACGATATGAATTTTGATGCCTTAATAAAAAGGTAACAATAATTGTACTTATAGCTATATTTTTGTTTGTTGCCTAAATCACCTTTAGAACATGATATAAAAATTTGAGTAATAAATAATTATATAAAAATAAAGTTCATAATTAATTGTATTAAAACCTTTTGTTATGATAAAGAAATCGTAATTGTATATGCTCACTTAAATCAATTATATATTTTATATAAATATAAATATTTTATATTATGTTTACTTTTTTAATTGGTTAGTTATAAGATAGTGTAAAAAGAGCTTGACTTGACCAATAGTTATAAGTAGTTTGACTTACAATTATAATCTAATAATTGTTATAGATTAATTAATGAGAAAAATCCTGTAATTGATGCTTCATCCATAAGATTTGAGCACAACAACTAACAGCTGCTATGTATTCCACTTGAGTCATCGAAAGCACTGTGCAATTTTGCTTCTTGTAGGACCAAGATACTAGACATCCTCTAAGAAATTGATATTGACCGCTTGTGCTTTTTCAACGACTTTATCACCTGCATAATCTACATCACAGTAGCCTACTATGTCTAATGAATCAGTTTTTGGATACCATAGTCCAAAATCCATAGTTTCATGTAGATATCGAAAGATTCTTTTGACCACTTGAAGGTGGCTTTCTTTTGGGCTTGAATGAAAGTGTGCACAAAGACACAAACTAAACATAATGTCCGGTCTTGAACTTGTAAGATATAGTAATGATCTAATCATTCCTCTATACTTTGTGTAATCCGTAGCTTTACCTTCTTCATCTTTATCAAGTTTAGTTCCAGTGTATATGGGAGTACCCATTAGTTTGGCATTCTCAAAATGATATTTTTTAATGAGTTCCTTTGTGTATTTGTCTTGGCTAATGAAGATTCCATTTTCTGTTTGTCTAATTAATTGAGAAAGAATGATAATCCTCCCGATATGCTCATTTTAAACTCTCCCTGCATTAATGCTGAGAATTTTTCACAGAAGTATGGAATACTAGCACCAATTATTTATGAATAAACATATATTTGCACTAAGAGTAAATCATTCTCCTTTCTCTTAATAAAACGATTTTATCGACCCTTCCTCTTTCAAAGTTATTCTCAATAAAAAAGTTACTTAACCTCTTATACTATAATGAGGAGCTTGCTTTAAACCATACAAAGCTTGGGTTAACTTCATCACCCTATCTGGATGGTTTTTATCTTGAAAACCTGGGGGTTGCTAAACAAATACTTCTTCGTTAATGTAACCATTTAAGAATGCACTTTCACCATCTATTTGGAGCAACTTGAAGTTTCTATAGCATGCAAAGGAACGTAAAATTCTAATCGATTACAATCTAACAATAGGTGCATAAGTATCATCAAATCAATACCTTCATGTTGATTGTAACCTTGAGCTACAAATCTAGCTTTGTTTCTTACCACCTTACCATTTTGGACAATCCCCCATGTCCTAATGATTGACTTGTTTTGAGGACGAGGTACAAGATTCTAGACTTTGTTTTTGTCAAATTGATTCAGTTCATCTTTTATAGTTGAAACCTAGTTTTTGTCAATAAGGGCCTCTTCAATGGTCTTTGGTTCTATTTGTGAGATGAGAGCCGCAAAGTTGTTCTTGAATGATGATCTTGCTCTTAAACTTTAAGAGGGATCTCCACGAATATATTGATGTGTATCAAGACCTCGCCTTCTCTCGGTGTTTTTTGTTATATAGGCTCCTGCTGAGATGAAGGAGCCTACTCTGTTCTAGCTTCAGAGGTGCTTTCTTGATTTTGTGATTTTGAAGGTATTATAGGTATAGTTTGATTCTCTGATGTATTTTTAGGAATCAAAGGATGTTCTTCAACATCTGAATCAGTTGCTGTTATTGAAGGTAGTGCTTCATCAAATACCACATGTATCGATTCTTCTATCTTCATTTTTCTTTTATTATATACTTTGAATCCTTTACTAGTGGTGCTCTAGCATAAGAAAATAACTTTATTTGATCTCGCATTAAATTTTCCAAGGTTACCTTTTCCATTGTTTAGCAAGAAACAATTGCAGCTAAATGTTCAAAAGCAAGCAACATTTGGTTTTCTTCCTTTCGACAACTCATAGGGGGTCTTTTTTAGAATAGGTCTTAGAAGACATCTGTTAAGTACATAACATGCTGTGTATACTGCTTCTGCCCAGTATCTATGAGGTAGTTTACTTTCACACAGCATGGTCTTGGCCATATCAGCCAAAATTCTGTTCTTTCTCTCTACAACTCCATTTTCTTGAGACATCCTTGGACAAAAGAAGTTGTGAGTTATATTATTACTATCACAAAATTCTTCAAATTTTCTGTTATCAAATTCTCCTCTATGATCGCTCCTAAATGAAGTGATGCAGTACCTTTTTTCTATCTAAATTTTTCTGCAAAACTTCTCAAACACTTTAAAAGCATCATCCTTATTTGATAAGAAATAAACCCATGTAAATCTGGAGTAATCATCTACTAGAACAAAATTGTAATGTTTAACACCAAAACTCTGAGACTTAGTGGGACCGAATAAATCCATGTGCACAAGTTCAAGTGGTTAGTTAGTAGACATAATATTTTTAGGAGAAAAGCTACTTCTCAGTTCTTTACCTTTTAAACGAGCATCACAAACTTGATTGCTTTCAAACTTTATGGTCAGTAGTCCTCTTACTAACTCATTTTTGGACAATTTTGATAGAATGTTCATGCTGGCATGTCCAAATCTTCTATTCCAGATAAATGAATCCTTTTTTAGAGAGATAAAATACTTAACACTTTGTGAGGACATGTCTTCCAGTTTAGCACAATATATATTCTGATTTCTAGGAACAATAAACACAATATTATCATTATGAATATCGACAATTTTACAATGAGATGCATAGAAAATGACTTTGAAACCTTTTGTCACATAGTTGACTCACACTCAATAGTTTATGTTTCAAATCATCAACAAAGAGAATGTTATCAATAGAGGTAGAGTCATAATTACCAATTTTACCAATTTTGGTGACCTTTACTTTATTTTTGTCTACAAAGACAATATTACCTCCGTCTTTTCTTTTACTATAGTTGAAGTGTGATACTTCACCTGTTATGTGTCTCAAACAACCACTATCAACTATCCATTGATTCTCCCTTGTCTCTGTTTTGAAACGTATCTACATAAAGCATTATCTCATTTTAGGTACCCAAAATTTTCTGGGTCATTTCGGGTTAGTAGTTTTACCTTTCAGTCTCCAAACATACTTTTGAGATAATTTCTTTTTACAAAAATTAAAAGAATGACTAATGTGACCATGTTTACTATAGTGATCGCACAAAATAGATGAATGATAGTTGTTATGATTTTTGCCACTTAGCAGGTTCCTGCTATTTTAGCTATAGCTGCTGTTTGATTTAATAAAGAAGTTTTTGTATGGCTTGATATTGTTATTTTCATTGCATCCTATTCTGGCCTTACCAAAAATGCATTTACCACTACTAAGCAATTAAGATCCTTCCTTCCATTAACAAAAATTTTCAGATCTTTTTCTAGAGATAAGATCTTTCCAACAGCTTTCTTCTTTTCAAGTTCTAAGGCGGTGAATTTTTCTTCTAACTATCTTACCTTATCAGAATTATTTTTTAGCAACGTATTTTCCAACTTGGCTACTCTTTCTTCCAGAACTTCCTTTTCAAACACTTTTTGCTTATAGTCAACCTCAAGAGATATATTCCTAGTCGTTAAATACTCATTTGCTGATTCCAGTAATTTAATCTTACTCTTCAGAGATGTACTATTGCTTTTGAACTTTTTAACTTCTTTGAAATACTTCACTTTCAACCTTTTGTACCGGTCATACAATTTATGATATGCATATTTCAATTCATTAACTTCAATAGTAGAGTCAGAATAATATACCTCATTGTCTCCTTATTCAGCCATAAAGCAAACATTGTTGACTTCTTCTGGCTCTTCTTCTTCAACATTTTCTGAATACTCATCTGACCAGGTTTCAATCATCGCTTGCTTTCTAGAGTTCTTTAACTTGTCCTTTTGAAGAAAAGGATATTCTGGTCTTGTGTGTCTAGGCTTCTTGCAGTGATAACATTGATTTGATTATTTTGTGTATTGTTATTGCTGCTACTGCCTCTTGATAAGAACTCGTTGTTTCCAGCTTTCTGATTTCATTCTCTTTTCTTCATCAACTTCTTTTATAGAAGCAAGCATACTTTCTGACCATAAAGTTAAACTCGTCATCTTCATCTATTTATAACTCATTTTGACTTTCAACACTGTTTGATTCGTCAGTTGCTTTTAATGCCATTCCTTTTTTGTAGGAGGATCCTTCATCTCACCTAAGCTTAGCTTCATTGATCATCATATTTTCTCGTAGCCAGTCGACTGAAATAGTGTCTAGATCCTTTGTCGTTCCTAAAGCTATCACCTTAGGCCTCCATTCCTTTGGTAGTGACCACATAATCTTCATTTCTAGCTCATCATTGGGATATATCTTTTCCAATTTCTTTAATGTCACGATGATGTTATTAAAGTGTCTGAATAAATGTTTCATGCCAATAGTTTCGTATTGATGTACTAAAGAATTATTGTATGCTTTTTTACCTCATTTGTGTTGGACCAATGGTGGTTGACAAATTGATTTCTACTTATGTTTTGATAATAACAAATTGTATAGAATTGGTTAAGA
>JANIPN010000004.1:61780120-61795432 GCA_027478595.1 Erythroxylum anguifugum
AGTTTTAATTTTTTAAATCAATGTTGTGGTTTAAATTTATGTACCTTTTATTTCAAATTTACTTTTTATTCTTAACATATTTTATTAATGAATTTATAACACTTATAAATAAAAATAAAAAATAAATATTAAAATAAATTTAATATTATATTCAATTTTAGTGTCATTTTAAATATTTCAACGAGATATTTGTAATGATATATTTAGTGTAAAGTAATATATATTTTAAATTTAATTAGTTAGTAAATTATGTAACACTGCAAGAAAAATAAAGTTTAGCGACGAAAATTATCGACATAATTTGTACAAATTTCGTCGGTAAGCTTATTTAGTGACAGAATTTACTGACAAAAAAAACATCGAAGATACGGTCGTAGGTAAATTTACTGACAGAAATTTTGTATACCATGGGTAAATTTACCGACGGTTATTTTGTTTGGTCGTTAAATTTACCGAAGGAGAAGATTTTTCTGTCAGAAAAATTACCAACGGATTTGGTTATTCAATTGGTAATTACCTATGGTTATTTTTTCGTCGGAAATCCAATATATTCTACTGACAAACTTTTTTTTTCCGTCGGTAAATTTGCTAAAAAACTATATTTTAAAATTTACCTGCAAAGTGTTCAATTTCTCTGAAAGCCACCACGGAGAGAACTTTGCTGAATCTCTTTGTACCATTCGCAACATTTATTATATTCTGGTTCTTGTGGAAAGTTAAGAAAATAAAGAAGGATGTGGCTCCACTACCACCAGGTCCTTGGGGGTTGCCAATAGTTGGATACCTTCTATTTCTTGGCCAAAATATTCATCGAGATTTCACAAAATTGGCTAGTGTCTATGGACTCATCTACAAGCTTTGCCTTAGTAATAAACTGTGTCTCGTGGTTGGCACCCCGAACTTGGTCAGAGAAGTTGTTCGAGATCAAGACAAAATCTTTGTGAACCGCAACCCACCTCTCACTACTAGAATCAGCTCTTTGGGTGCAAATGAAATAGCTTGGAGCCCTTATGGTTCTAAATGGAGAAAGATGTGTAAGGTCTTTGTTCGCAAAATTTTAAGTAACAAAAACATTGATGCTTGTTACGGTGTGAGAAAACAAGAGATTAAGAAGACTATAAGGCATATGTATGATGAGATTGGACAGCCTACAGATAGCATGAATGCCCTCAAAAGCATTTTGTGGGACGTTAAAAGGAAAGGAAGATTTTAAAGCTATAATAGAGTTTAGAAATATATGCTTGGAGATGATGGTGGTGATGGGGAAACCAAATATTTCTGACTATATTTCTATGCTTGCAAGGTTAGACTTACAAGGCTTAGAGAAGAAGGCAAAGAAAATCTCTGTTGGAGTTGAAATCTTCCTTAATTTTATAATATGCAGGTCTTGTACTTTGCTTTTAGCGTTAACCCACTTCCTCTGCTCTTATCCTTCGGCTTTAGTCCTGAGACTAGCCGAAGGACTTCTCCTTACACAACTTTGAAACTTTTTGGCCTCATAGTCAAGCTGTTTTTTATCTCTAAGCAGACTTTCATACTAAACTGTCATATATGTCTCATAAATAATTATCCATTTTATACTATAATCATATTATAATATAATATAATCTAAGCATATCATATTATACTATAATCTAAGCATAATGCACTACAAAAATATCAATGTAAGTTATATCATATTTCAAGTAAAAGAATTGAAATTATGAAATTCATACTAAAAAAGAACTGAAATCATTTTTTCAAAGAACATACATTTCATCTATCACCTTACATGCATAAGAAATTTATCTCAATATCACAACTAAAATCACGTCTTATCCCTTCTATCACTAACATTTATACCTTAAAGTTGTTTTCCAATCACAAAATACACAAATAAACGAAAGTAATCAAATACTTAAATTAACTTTCATCCAATATACGAAAAAACACACGACAGTAGTTGCAAAAATACCTCCACCGAAAGACACAATGACAATGGCCGGAGAAGGCAACACTGATGAGCAGAAAAAGAGTCCACAACAGAGAAACCGGAAAGAAGAAAACCGAAGAGAAGACGCAGGAAGAAGGAAGAAGAAGACGCAAATGGGGGGAGATGTCGGGTGAATTTAAATTTAAAAAGATTTTACCGATGAAAATTTCGTAGGTAAACACAAATTTTTTTTATTCCGCTAATAATTCTTGCCTTTTTACCGACGGATATCTTATATCGTCGCTAAAACCTTTACCAACGGGAATCTTATACTGTCGCTAAAGTCCATCGCGAAATTTATCGAAATGATTTCCCTTCATATTTAGTGACAGATATTAGTACCGTCGCTAACAAAAAAAATTTCGTCAATTTTACTAACGGAAATATATTTTTTGTCGGTAATTTACAATGGTATATTTTCAATAGGTAATTTTTGACCCTAATTCTTACTTTTCTTGTAGTGTAAATAAATCAAATTTTGATAAAAACATAAAAAGAATATGTTAAAAAGAAAATAAACAAAGCTATCTTTTTACAACTTTTTAATATATGAATAAAAACATATCAAATTTGATATGTTAATATTTATTATATCATTTTGGTGTTAAATTTAATGTCTTTCTTAGAAATGAATCTATTGCACCAAAATACCAAATTTTAGTGTTAGATTTTGACGTGTCCGTTTCACCTGCGTTAGTAGGTTCTGGCCTTATAATTGACTAACAGCCCACGGGTACGCTAAAGTAAAGATTTTCATGACGTCCTGACATGCGTTTGCAGAACTTGTCTACTTTTGGCACCCCCACAATAAATGATTGATGTCTCGGATATCTCAGATCTGAAAATTTGAACTTTTCCAATGATTTTAACAGATTCCTGACGAAGTTTCATTATTCTAATAACTCAAAATGAACAAGTGATAACTTTCCAACGACTGTCATTGACCAAAAACACCAAATCCCATTCCTGTCTGCCAAGAAATCTCAACCTTTTTTATCTATAAGAAGGCTTCAGCTTCTGCATAAGCACCAAGAGAAGTCACTAAGAAGCTTTGACTATGGCTGAAGTGAAGCTTATTGGGATGTGGGCAAGCCCTTTCGTTCGGAGAATCCAAGTGGCTCTTGAACTGAAAAGCGTAGAATATGAATACGTAGAAGAAGATCTGCCAAACAAATCTGAACTGCTCCTGAAATACAACCCTGTGCACAAGAAAGTCCCTGTGCTTGTTCATAAGGGAAAACCAATAGCTGAGTCACTTGTTATTCTTGAATATATCGACGAGACTTGGAAAAACAACCCCATCTTGCCTCAAGATCCTTACCAGAGAGCCAATGCTCGATTCTGGGCTAAGTTCATTGATGAGAAGGTAAAATAATATTGCCCTTTCTTCTATTCTTTTTATTATATAGGTAAATAAATAATTAAGAATTTTCTTGTAATTTAATTAATTAAAAAAAGATATCATTAAAAAGTAATAATATAATATAGTTGCTATGAACCTACGTACCACACAACATTTTACAATAATTACTTTTATGTCTGTTTTAAATTAATAATCTAAGATGATTATCATATATTATCGCATTTGTTAAATTTAAATTGAATATAAGAATCGGATATATGAAATATATTGTTATTTTTAATAATTTTAAAGATTTAAAAGTATTTCAAATATATATACATATATAAACGTATGAAGTGCTTCATATGAACAAGTTTCTTTGTCATGGTCCGTAGTGCCGTCCTGCTCTTTGGCGAGCTGCTTGGGGCAAAGGGGAAGAACGAGAAAAGGCCATGGAAGAGGCATGCCAGAACCTGAAAATCCTCGAAAACGAGCTAAAGAACAAGAAGTTCTTCGGAGGAGAGAGCATCGGACTCGTGGACCTGACTGGGAACCTCATAGCCCATTGGTATGTTGATGTGATTGACGAAGCTGCAGGTGTTGAATTGGTGACGAAGGAGAAGTTCCCAGTTCTGTGGAAGTGGATTGATGAGTTCGTTAGTTGCACCACCGTCAAGAAAAACCTTCCTAACAAAGAGAAGTTGGTGGAGTTTTTTCGTGCTCGCTTCAGTTCTGGATCATGGAAGTACTAGAATAGAAAACAAAACGAGTTCCTCGTAAAACTTATGTTTGTGACGAGTCTGTGCTCAAAGTTACTTCAGTTTGCTAATAAACTATTCGATCGTTTTTGATCTGTCAACTGATTGTGACGAGGTTGTGCTCAAGTACTTCAGTCGACTCACAAACTACGTCTTTTTGTAAAAAAGTTTGAGTTTTAAAAAATTTTGAGTTTTAATCGGTATTAGATTATCGTAAAATTAATTAAATATTAAATAACAATGAAGAATTTAAAATACGATTGAAAAATTTTGTCCTTAATTTAAAATTTAATAGAAAAATAGAATGTTAAATAATAATTAATTAGTTCATTTTTGTTTATAGAAATCAATTGAATTATAAAAATTGAATTATTAATTAATTAATTAATTAATTAATTTTTAATAACAAAATTTATTAAAATAAATTGAACTAAAAAGTTAAAAATTAAACTGAAATTTTGACCGATTCAAAATTTTCATAGTTAGACCGTTCAGACCAGTTTAATTTTTTAATTATAGCTTTTTATGGCCTCAAGTTATATATGAGATCATGAAAATGTTAGAAATAATAATAAAATTAAATATTAAGAATGTGTATTAGGATTAATTTGAGCATGCAAATAATCTAAAGTTATGTCTTTTGAGATTTAATAATTTATATGCCTTATTATGTAGGATGTCCAGATTCAATAGAAGGAATGCTATTACAAGTCGTTCATTATTATGAAATCACTTATTTCTTATTAGAACCAATAAAGATTTCTTTTTTAATTTATCCTGGAGTTGAATACCTCATTCAAGAATTGTTTTTGATTCATTCGGTAGGAATCAATAAAAAAAGTAAATCTCTTATGATACACCAGATTTAGCTCGGTTACTGATAGAGTGAATAGATCTGTCATTTCTTGAAATCTCTCTTCTGATTCAAAACCGTGGTGTAACGTGTAACCGCCCCTAATCCGATCATGGATATATCGATTCGATCCGAGATCTTGGAGCAAGTTTGACAACGGATCCAAAAATCTTGGTGATCTCTCTATTTTCTATCTAATGAATGGAGAGTCCATTTTGAAATCGTTCGCCCTGCAACCACGCTCGAATATATGCTTCAACAAGAATTCCACAAGGGTAGATCGATATAATAGAAACCTCTGGTAAAATGTCCACCCATAACCTAATAGATAAAGTATATTACATAGTCTGTTTGAGAGATTGGCGACTTACCCATTCAGTGACTTTGACACTAAATGTTTCCCTAAAAAAGGGGACTATTGGGTTGGGTGAATTCAATAATAGACATCTATTGGTATTCCAACTAGCCTTCCTTCTCCTTTTAGGGCCTACCCGAAAGAGAATCCAGTACTTCTTGTTCGTGAATATCTGAATAGGACGAACCACTCTGTGGATATCTAAAAAAAATAGAGGTATCTAATATGTAATAGATAGTGATCTATCTTGATTCTATATTGTTTTGTTGTTTTATACTTTTTGTTTTTGACTTAATGAAGTACAACAAAAAAAAAACAACTAGGTCTCATTCTTCTCACATCTTAGTAAGATTTTATTGAAACTTCCAAAGGTATGGCTGCGTATTTGTTTGTACTTAATGTTTTCCCATTCTACTAACAATCAAAACAAGAAACAATTAATTAAAACATAAATTAAAAAAATTATGGAACATAAATATCAGTATTCGTGGGTTATACCTTTTGTTACACTTCCAATCCCTGTGTTAATAGGAGCAGGATTCTTCCTTTTTTTGGCAGCAACATCATGTCTGAATCTAACAAGGTTTCACGGTGGTGGAGGAACTGGATAGGAAAAAAGACGGATTCTAATTGTAAGATATCTAATGAAATTGTCGCTGAAATTGAGGTCTCTTTCAAAGAGAAAGATATTAAATATCTGGAGTTTCTTAAGGAAAAAAGATCTTTGAGAGCTGTTTCTTGGATTCGAAAGAGAATACTTGGGTTTTCTCAATAACTAAAAGTGTATCATGTCTGAATATAACTAGAGTTCGCGGTGGTAGAGAAACTGGATCGGAAAAAAAAAAAAGAGGAATTCTAATTGTAAGATGTCTAATAAAACTGTCGTTGGAATTGAGATCTCATTCAAAAAGAAAGATAACAAATATCTAGAGTTTCTTTTTTTATTATTATAAGGGAGATATAGGAAACCTTAACTAACTCAGCAGGGAAGAGACACTCCTGAAATGTCCTCTAGGAGGATAGATAGACAACCCACAAGCGAGTTTTGAAATATATGGATCCCAAGTTCTAGTGAAGTGGCATAAGTAGCTAACCAATCTGCAACTCGATTAGGCTCGCGATACACATGTCTAGCCTTCACAACCCATTCTCTGGCAATTAGATTTTGGATTCCTAGTAGGAGAGAATTATACGGAAGTAGTTGATCATGCGAGCAGGATAATATGTTAATAACTATCAGGGAGTCCACATCTAACTCTACTTGCCGGTAGCCAAGATCCCATGCAAGTTGCAATCCAGTAAATACCCCCCATAGTTCTGCGCAAACGGCGGTGCAGACACCTATGTTGTGTACAAAGCCTCTTATCCAAGTTCCCGTGTTGTCACGAAGTATTCCCCTGGCTGAAGCTCGCGAGGAAGTTGCTTGTATATTATATGGATGATCCGATCCGCAAGGTCCATGATTGGGAATTGATTGAATGTGCTCCTTTACCATATCTGCACAAATAGAACTATAATTAATATAAATTTCATCATATTAAAAAAATAAATTTCAAATTTCAAATATGTATTAAAATTAAAAAATATTGGTTTTGTTTTATGTTAAAGATTATGTACAATATAACTAAAATATTCAATTATTTCATAAATAACAAATATGTACTAATAATCTATTTACAATTAAATAGTTAAATTATTTAAAGAATTAATATCAATATCAACATTATTATTATCTTCTTCTTCTTCTTCTTTAAGATGAATTATTTTGTTTGATGAATTGTTAACACTCGCAACCAAAGTTCGGTCAAGTTTGAATCATATGTTCTGAACTTAGACTAAGAATCAAAATACATCATTGTAATGTAATTGATTAATTGATTGAATAACTTATTAATTAAAATAAAAATAACGTTACGTTTGTTAAAACCGACTCAATTTGAGTTAAATTGGCTTCTTTAAATTCAATCTCAATTTGAATTTGGTGAATAATATCAATATAATTATATATTTATTATAACAATAAAAAGATTGAATTATTTTGTTTGATGAATTGTTAATACTCTAGAGTCTAGACCGTAGTTCGTGATTTTAAGTAAATCTTTGGATTTTCATGGGCTTTGTCTCCTTATCGATTCTTGGATGTGAGAGAGTTCAATAAACGAAGCGTAAACCAAGAGAGTTAGAGGAGAATTCAATGGCACAACCTCAAACAAAGCAAGCAATCAAGCAGTCATCTTGTTCTCCGACAACTCAAACATGAACAATTCCATTCTCAATTTCTCCAAAAACACCTCCAAATCATGGTACCGTAGAAAACCTACTTCCTCTTCTTACAGATCTCCACTCTGTCTTCCTCTAATTTCTCTCTTAGCCCTCCTCTCGTTCCTTCTTATTTACGTTTCCTTCTCCAAAAGCCCCGAACCTCGCGTTCCAAAGACCCTGATATCCCAAATCTCTCAATGCGCCAAACTCCGAACCCTAATTCCGGGAGAGAAGTTCCTGTGGTACGTACCCCACAGTGGGTTCAGCAACCAGCTTTCAGAGTTAAAGAATGCAATTCTTATGGCTGGGATTTTGAACAGGACGCTGATTTTGCCTCCAATTCTTGATCACCATGCTGTTGCTCTTGGTAGTTGCCCTAAATTTAGAGTCTTTGAGCCTAAGGAGATGAGGCTTGCTGTTTGGGATCATGCCTTTGAGCTTCTTAAGGCTGGGAGGTTTGTGCGTATTCTCACTCTATGATGAAAGATGTTCGATTTTTAACCCTCATGTGTTTGTGTGTTCAAACTGTTTTTATCTTTTTCTTGTATTGTTGTAAGCATCAAATTCCAAATCTCTAAGTCATGAGAGCTCGATTCTGCTGATATTATGCAATGCAGTTCTAGTTCTGTTCACTTCTCTTTAGTTCATTTGCCATGACATTGCACTTCAAGAGTGAATTGTTCTTGATCTTTCCTTATTTGTTTATGTGCCTTTTAACTTGTTGCAGGTATGTATCGATTGCTGACATTATCGATATTTCATCTCTTGTGTCTTCTTCAATCCGAAGTATAGATTTCAGGAGTTTTGCATCCTTATGGTGCAATGTGGATATGGATTTTGTTTGTGGAAATAATTTGAATTCAGAGTCCTCTTTGTCTGATGCTCTTAAACAATGTGGACGTGTACTCTCTGGCCTTTATGGTAATGTAGGTAATTGTTTATATGCTGTAGATGAAGATTGCAGAACCACTGTATGGACTTACAAGAATGAGGAAGATGGGATATTGGATTCATTCCAGCCTAATGACCAACTTAGGAAGAAAAAGAAAATTTCTTATGTTAGGAGACGCAAAGATGTCTTTAAGACCCTCGGATCTGGTTCTGAAGCTGAATCCGCAACTGTTTTGGCATTTGGTAGCCTTTTCACTGCCCCATATAAAGGGTCTGAGCTCTATATCGATATCCATGAATCACATAGTGATCAAAGAATACAAGCATTGATAAAGAAAAGTCAATTTCTACCCTTTGTCCCTGAAATTTTGAGCGCAGGGAAGAGGTTTGCTTTAGAGGCTATAAAGGCTCCTTTTCTTTGTGCTCAGCTCAGACTGTTAGATGGACAGTTTAAAAATCACTGGAAAGCTACTTTTATGGGCTTAAAACAAAAACTAGAATCTTTAACCAAGCAAGGTTCCAAGCAGGTACACATTTTCATAATGACTGATCTTCCTCCAGGTAATTGGACTGGAAACTACTTGGGAGATTTGGCTGATGACACTAATCATTTCAAGTTACATTTTCTGAGAGAAGAAGATGAATTGGTGATTCAAACAGCAAAGAGAGTTGCATCTGCAGGGCGTGGCCTAAAATTTGGATCTCTTCCGCAGAGTCGAAGCGCAATGGACAATACAAATCCTCGGTGCTCCCGTCAAAATTTGCCCGATGTACTTCTTTACATAGAGGAAAGTGTTTGCAGCTGTGCTTCTCTTGGTTTTGTGGGGACTGCAGGTTCCACCATTGCCGAGAGTATAGACTTGATGAGGAAATTTGAAGTATGTTCAAGTGCTACCCTGTCTTAAACATGGTATTGGCCGGTGGTAGCTAAGCCGAAAGGTTTCGCTTAATCCCACCTTTCAAGCTAGATGATCCATTCTTTCCGCCCATATGCATCAACCCAGAAAACCTGTGGAGTCTTATCGGAATCTTTCACCATTCCATGGAGCAAGACTAGAATTCTTTTCTTAATGAAGATCCTGCTGCAGAATGGAGTATTCCCAACAATTCTAGTCTTACACTTTTGGATTCCTATAAATCAAAAAGTCATTTGAGAAAAGAACTACAGGTTCATCCCAAACTCCTGAATGGTATCTACCGTATTGATACATTCATATTCTTGTTTTGGTGCATTTTCAGACAATCAGTTTTAAATTCAACTTATAATGTAACCTTGAGAAGGTGATTTTGCTAAATTGTTCTGTTGAATTCAATACAATCTCCATGCTATTGTTGGAGAGGGATTAATCCGACTAATAAGAGCAGATTATTGGATAATCAAAGTAATTAAAACTTCAAAGTCAGATCGGGTGATTGATGGGTTCACACTTCACCCAATTTATAAATTATTATCAATTTGAGACCATTATTTTTAAATATAATTTTATTTAAATTTTAATTATAAAATAAGATAAATGGAATAATTAATCAAGGCAATCATAAATTTTTTAATTGTTTCTCCATAAAAAGTTGCTTACTTAAATTAAATTTTTTTATTGTAAAAATGAAAATAAGAATTTTCACCAAAAACAAATTTGGATGTTACATGGATTATGACTTGTGAAGCTTCGTACGAGTTTCCTCTGTCTTTATACATGAATACAAAATTTCCCCGATTTATCACTTGTTTGAAGTAAGAGGATATTCTTAGGCTATGTTTAATTGGAGGTTTATTAATGAAATATAATAAAATGTAATATTGTTCCATCGTTTGGGACGAGAGTTTATAATAAAATGAAATAGAATGAGATAAAAGAGAATGATTTTATATTACATTTTATTTCATCCTAAACAGTAAAAATTAAAAACTTTCAATTTGGGTGTTTATGATAGAATGTGAAATGATAAACAAGTTTATACTATATTACATTGTAAACCTTTCCTTCAAACAATATTTTATTATATTACATTATGAACCCTTTTATTCTTTCAAAACAACAATTTTTCTATTCCATTATAAATTGCTCATTTTTCAATTTTGAAAAAATTGAAAAATGAGCAAAATAATTTCATTTGATTTAAAACTTATGAGATTCGAGTCAAGTTGGACTATTAGAGTATGAATTCAATCTAAAGTTTAAATTACAAAAAATAAAACTCATCAAAAGCTTAATAAACTCAAACTGAATCTATTAACTATAGATCATATCAAACAGCCCATAAGCCTATATACCCTACATCAACCCTTTTTATTACTAATGTAGAACAATTAGACCATAACATTCCATCACACTTTGTAGCTCAAGCACCTAGCGGTTAGCTATATGCTAGACCTTTTCTAGCCTTGGCCGAACACAGCAATGCTAACATCACATCAAGTTTTTTAAAATTTTATTTATATTACCAAAAGTATAGCTGTACTTAGAAAAAAGGGCAAATTAAAAGAGATGCCTCATGTTATATTATATATAATGAATTGCATCTTGCAAGTCTAATATACAAATTTTACTGACTTAACATGAGAAGGAATGATTTGTTAAAAATCTTAAGATTTTTTCATGTTGTAATTTTTTTTCTTTAATTCTTATGTTTAATGTATCGTTCGAATTAAACATGTTGCTTAATTATGAATAATATTATAAACTTGTGTAGATTTGAGAATTTATTTAATACATTTTTGAAATATGATAACTATAATTTGTCCATTAGAATAAAGGAATATATGAATTAACATAAAAAATAAATGTTAGGAACGAAACTAAATGGATCAATCACATTTCTTAAAACTCGACCAAGTAACTTAAACTCTCCTCTTAAAATTAGAAATAACAATGGATCAGCTCATGGGTCAATCCTTACCAATTTTTTTAAAATAAAATTTAAAATTTAAAATAACATTTTTTAAATTGAATTTAGGACTGAGTTACCCAGTTTAGAATATCTGGGTCTCGAGCCGACTTGACCTTGGGTCCTGTCCATTAAAAACACTTGAATTTAAGCTCACGGGTTGCCCGTAGAATCCAAGATTAGAAAATGTAAATGATAATTGGTCGGATTGGATCCGAAGCAATATATGATAAGATTTTTACCAAGTTGTTGTATTGAATCTGAAATAATGAGTTTAAATTTTTTATTTTTAATTCGATTGAAAGTATAATTTATTTAATTAATTTGTTTTATTTTAAATAAAAATAATATATTTAGTCTAACTATTTGTGATTTATATTTTAATATTGTATTCTAAAAAGATAAACTCAAATAAACTCAAATTTTGATCAACTCAAACTTTAATTATTAACTTCAAATTAAGTATGAACGATTCTTAATTGAAGGTTGATAAAATGATTATATTATTAATTTCATAAATAATCATATGTACCTAACGGTTCACAATTTGTTTAATTTATATTTAAAATAGTAATTATAAGTTGAATTAATATAAAAGATACAAAATTTAAAATGTTTAATTAATTTTGTAACATGATCCCATGTATTTTAAAGATTGGGAAATTCAAGAATAAAACAACGTGGGTTTAAGAAATTAAGTTGAATAATATTATGAATGCAACGTGAACAAACTAAATGCCTTCTCTAAAATGATGTTATTTTAATTTAATTGTCCAAAATCATATTGTTTAGTATATAAATTTGAAAAACACAAGACCAAATAACTTTTTAAAGTTAAAACAAAAAAATGGTTATATTGGAGTGGCCCAATTAGACTCTAGCTTTGGCCCAAACTTAAATCGCTTATTCAAGGGATAAGATTCAGTCTAACCTGACTTATTATCATTCTCAATTTCAAACCGAACTTTCGATTGAATAACCCTATGCATAAAGCCCGTTCAAGCCCAATCAAACTAGTTTTTGATCCATTAATTTGGGACCAATTCAAGTGTGAGATCTTACGTTAGTTGGGGAGGAGAACGAAGTACGCCTTATAAGGGTACAGATATTTTTTCCTCATAGACGCGTTTTCTTATGTGTGAGAAGAGTCAAACCGTGAGGGCCTTAGCTCGATGGGCAATCCAAAGCGAATAATATATGTAGACGAGTGGTCTAAGCTATTACAAATAGTATCAAAGTTGGTTCCTGACCTATTGTGTCAACTAGGATGTTGAGCCCTAAGGGAAGTGGATTGTGAGATTTCATATCGGTTGGAGAGGAGAACGAAGTACACCTTATAAGGGTACAGATATCTGTTCCCCATAGACGCTTTTTCTTGGATACAGGAAGAGTATAATTGTGAGGGCCTTAGCTAATGGGCAATTCAAAGCGGACAATAGATTGTTACAAATGGTATCAAAGTCAGTTCCCTGTTTGTTGTGCCAACGAGGACGCTGAGCCCAAGAGGGTGGATTGTAAGATCTCACATTGGTTGGAGAGGAGAACGAAGTATGCCTTATAAGGATACAGATATCTCTTCCCTATAGACGCGCTTTTTCAGCTACGAAAAGAGTAAAACCATGAAAGTCTTGGGCCGATAGGCAACTCAAAGTGGATAATATATATGGCAGGTAGTTTAGGCTGTTACAAATAGTATCAGAGTCGGTTCCCAACCTGTTGTACCAGCGAGGACATTGGGCCCTAAAGGAGGTAGATTATAAGATCTCACATTGATTGGAGAAAAGACCAAAATACGACTTATTAGGGTACGAATACTTCTTCTTCATAGGCGCATTTTTTTTAGTACAAAAAGAGCAAAACCATGAGGGCCTTAACCTGATGGGCAACTCAAAGCAGCCAACATTTATAGACAGGTAGTCTGGACTGTTACATCAAGCTTGGACTTTCCTACCATCCCTATAAAAACATACCTAGAAATGAAGGGAAGTTGCATGTGGTAAGGACCATCACCTGCAGAGGTTTAAGTCATTACCACTAGCCGTTAAACAAGAAGGAAATGGAACAAAAGCATTAAAAAGGAAGCACCACAGTAAGAAGAAGGTATTACTCAAAGTTACCATAATTATATAAACCCTAATGATTTGTGCATGGAGGTTTGGTAACCAAACTTTCTGATCTTTGTCCCCATCCTCCATGTGACTTTCTTACCGTCTGACCCATAATTGATGGATACTTTCTTTCTTTAAACACATAAGATACCAAATGGCTTTGCAAGAGTGACTATAGGTTTAGTTCTATTATGCACTCTACTACGCGATAAAAATGATTAAAAAATTAGATCGGTTTAATTTTTATTATTAAAAATTGGCTAAAAATTAATTAGTTATTTTTATAAATTAAAAAAAATTATATTTAAAAGTTTATCTTTTTTTATTAAAATTTAACTTAGTAAGATAATAATTATTTAATTCTTTAACCCTATTTTATAACTTTATTTTTATTATAGATTAATTTTATGACGGTCTAATAATACAGACTAATTTGTTAAAACTTACACTCATTATATTTTTGGTTTATTTTAAAAATATTAATAAAAGGAGACGGTGACAATGGGAGGATTTGTGGGGTTAAGTTGGGCTGTGGCCTGTGGGTATGTGTGTTTATAGTCAAAGTTGGTGCAGGACAGAGCAACGTGAAGACACATGGTCAAAAGAATCTCTTTCAAATTCTTTCCGAAAGGGGACGAAGCGGAAGAAGGAAGTAACTGAAAAAACAAAGGAACACGACACAGAAACCTATTCCTCTCACCGCCACCAATCATGGGAACATGTTCCTCTTCTTCGTCGTCTTATGTCAATCCTCTACAGGCTTTGTGTGTGTGGTGATTTTGTATAGACTGTCCACAGCTGGACTCCATCACGCGCCACTCACTCCATTAAAGACGCCACCCACTCTCTTCAGGCTTTGCAAATTGCATGAGCTTTTCGTAAAAATGTTAGGACAATGACATAAGTCTTGTTAGAATACAAGATTAGAGAATGTAAATGATAATTGGTCGGATTCAATCCGAAGCAATGTATGCGATTTGTTGTATTGAATCTGAAATAATAAGTTTAATTTTTTAAATTCAATTGAAAATTTAATAATAAATTTAATTTACAAATTTTTAAAATTTAAGAACAAAATATCACCATTAATTATTATTGTGCTACTATAATTAATTAAGGATGGCAATGAAACGAATCAGGCCTTATTAATTTTGTTAAAAAATTTAAAAAATAACGTAATTTTATCAATCTCAATTAAGTCTTAGATCAAGCTGAATTTGGATAGCCCTGACTCGAGCCTGACTCATGAGCCGATTAACCTAGGCCAGGCTCGTTGACTTCAAGTCTGATCGGGTTGCTATCCCTAATTGTAGTAATATAAAAGTTTATATTGAAGTTGAAATTTACAAAAGTAATTAGTAAAATAAATGTCTTTATTTTATATATTTAAATTTTATTTGCTAGGAATTTTTCTTAGTTCTTTAAATTTTGAGTTTTTTTTTTCACTTTACCCAAATTTGATAAATTAAAGTAATAAATAAAAGAATTTATAGTGTGTGGGCTGGCACTTGCAATCGGGCCTTTTGGCAAATGGGAACGCGTCGACGGCGACAAATCCTAGAGTTGGCAATTTGTGCGAGCTCACGTGAACACTTGTGTGAGCAACAGATCCACGCGTGTGAATGAGTAGTCCTGATAAGATCAAATGGCTTTTTAAAGAAGAAATAAAAGGGGCCAACTTCAAATTACTTGTAAAGATTCCCATGTGCCTCTTCACACCGTCACCATGCCCACCTCACTAACCGACAATCTTTTAGAAAATTTTTTCTTAATTCATAAATTATTATATAAATCAAATTATATATATATTAATACTCAGTAAAAATTAGCCCCAAATTCTCTATCCCCTTCTCCTGGCCCTATTCTGTCTCCCTCCCATCTGAGC
>JANIPN010000004.1:61847956-61861906 GCA_027478595.1 Erythroxylum anguifugum
ATTATTGATGATATATTAGGTAGTATATATTTATTAGTTTACGTTTCATTATAAACCCTTCGAATCAGAGTTTATTATTTTCACTATTTAAGATGGAATGAAGCGTAACATTAAACCCTCTGCTTCTATCTCATTTCATCCCATTCCATTATAAAACTATCAACCGAAAAATAGAAGTGTGTTACGTTTTATCTTATTTTATTATTAACCCCTCAATCAAACAGGGCTTAAGTTAGCTCATTTTCTAGAATTACATATATTCTCTTATAATAATAACAGTAATAAATATTTCTTAATTGTAAATAAAAATAATTTTTAAGAGATTGAAATTGAAATTATAACGTAATCAATGGGCCCCACCATTGCAGGTTTGGGGATTCGATACGCGCAAAGAGGTCGCGCCGTCGTGGGCAAAGGTGGGGCCCAGTCTGCTGTTTTTTTGCCGTCGGATCAAAATCAAACTCTCACTCCTCACGCTCTGTACATACACAGACACACTATTGCACTGCGACACACAACCGCGCGCGCGAGCACATAGGCACACACTCTCTCTGTCTCTGACGCTTTGGCTTGCGAATCGGATCTTTCTCGTGATGAGGCATCTCTGGTGATTTTTTTGTATCGGTACCTTGTTCTCCGTGCTCTCTCTTACTATGTGTTTTGATGTTTTAGTGCTTGGCTTTTTGGTGGTTATGGCGTTTAGTTGCCGAGAAAGTGGAGGAAAATGTTGGAATGGGGGAAGTTTCTGGTTTTGATACTGTTTGAGTTTTGGAGAAAAAGGTGATAACGGCTGTGTCATTACATGTTAAGCGAGAAATACGGTGTTTTAAACATCCACAAAATTTGAAGTTACTTTATTTTCATATGATTTACGTGTTTGTTTTCTTTCTTCTAGATCTAGCAGTTTCTTGATTCGATTATGATTCTGTTCATCACAAGGAGAACTGTGATAATCTGATTTGGGAATCAATAAGCGTGCTTGCTTGAAATAAACTTCTAGTGCATGAATTAATGAATTTGCAGGTGACAATGCTGCTGCTACAAGGCATTATCAGTACTTTCTGAGCAAATGGGGTCCAGTTCAGATCAGAATGGTTTAAGAGGGCAAGACTCTTTAAAGACGAGGAAGGAGACAGTTGTTCCAGGCCATGTAAGGCAGGCATTAAAGCATCAGGAAAAGTTCAGAGGGAAAAACTGCATCATCCAAACATCTGTGGGTCGATCTCATGAACTCAAGCAACATGTGAATGGTGGGACTCGGGTTCAACAAAATGTTTCAGGGAATTGCTGGCCACAGTCTGTCAAGGAAAATGTGAATAAAGATGATAAGCTTGTCAAGTGTATGACAGATTTGTCCGGTTATCGTTTGGAGAAACGTGAAAATTTGCAAGATAAGGCTTTGAACATTGGGGTTTTGGACTTGGCAACTTTAGAGAAGTGGAAGTACAAAACAAGGAGTCCCCAAGTTGATGATGCCAGTAATGTAGCTTTAGATGACACTAAAATGGCAAGCAAATCGACCGTGGGATCATCTGCCTGTCCTAATGCAGTTCAGAATGGGACGAATCCTTACAAAATCAATCAACTTCCTCGTTGTCCTCGTGATAAACTTACCAGTAGTGATGGCGTTGCTGGTATTTCTGAAGACAGTAATCTCCCTGTCCAGAATGCTTTAAGCTTTCATCATTTTGAAGCTACTCCAGAGAATCACATTGGTAGGCATAAGAGGGATAAATGGACACACAAGCTTTTTGACAAAAATAATGAAGAAGAGAGTTCAGGAAATCAGAAGATTACTTCAAGTACGGGAAATTTATCGCCAAACTCGAGATACGATGCTATCTTAAACACGTCCATGGTGGATGCACATGCTTCTGATGGCGAAGCAAAGAAGAGACTTCAGGATGTGCAAGAATCTGATATAAGCAGAAAATCCTTGGACAAGAATATCACTTTAAGCCAGAGAGTTCCCAAATCAAAGTTGGGAAGTTGTGAGCTTCCATTTGGTCCAAGAGAAAAGAAGATTATATGCAATGGTGACACAGAGAAGAGGGTAAAAGAATTGCAGAAAATGGCTACTGATCTGTCAACTCAGCGTCAATCTGATGAGACAGACATGGAACCACACTCCTTACTACCGACTTTGAACAGAACTCAAGAGGAAGAATTGTTGTCTGATGCATCTAACGCGAGACAAACAAGGAAAAACGTACCATTCAATAAGATGCCAATTATTCCATTAACCGGTGAGTTTTCTGAAAAGAATAGCATGGAGGCCACAGATGAAAACTTGGTTGAAACTTCAAAAATATTTCAGGAACGACCTGAACAGGTAACTAAAAGAGGCAGACATCCGTCACCAAATCGCAGGTTTAGTTTCAGCTTAGGTCACATGACAAGAAGCTTCAGCTTAAAGGATAATTCATCTGTCCCTCAGTTGACCTCCTCATATGTATCGGTTAAATCCGGTCCAATTTCCAATGGTTCTAGTAGTCTGAGTGCTGCAAACAAAGAGGAGAATGGTCACCAGAGAGGTAGATCAAGCACTCTAAGAAGACTTCTTGATCCATTATTGAAGCCCATTGGCTTACTTCCGGTTCCTTCAGCTGAAACTGATCAATCGCCAAAAGGAAGTTTGAATCCCTTCAGCTTGAAGGCACCACTTTCCAGAGAATTACTTCAAAATGGAAAGGATATCACATCAAGCATACGAGGTTTCTTGCATTTCAGCAGAAGGAATGGACTTCCTTTCTTCAGGTTTGTGGTCAACAAAAAAGGTAGCATCTTCGCAGCTCCCACGAAGAATTCTGCTTCAATGGGGAGAAATGCTTCAAGCTGCAGCTACTCATTTTACACCATTGATGAAATTCCAAAAAAGAGCAGCAGCTGGATAAGTCGTGGCACTAAAGAGGAAAGATGTGATTTTCTCTATAATGTCGCTGCACAAATGAACGTGAATTGCTCTTCTTTCTCCAGTTGTAGAGGACAAAACTCAACTAACCAGTATGTGGAAAAGGAATTTGTTTTATGTGGTGCTGAGATAAGGAAAGTTGATCAAGCATCTCCAGAGTTCACTTCAACAAGAGAGCTCGCAGCTGCTGTTGTCAGGGTCTGCGGTGAGAGTTCAAGACTTGCCATTCAGCGAAGTTGTTATGAAGATATGACAGTAAAGGGCTTCTCTCCATGCACGCCAGTGAAAGAATGCTCTTGCAACTGGGGAATGAATACTACAGTCATACTTCCTGGGGGTATACATGGTTTGCCAAGCAAAGGCGTTCCTTCACCATTAATTCAGCGTTGGAAATCAGGTGGATCGTGCGATTGTGGAGGTTGGGATGTTGGTTGTAAACTACACGTTCTCTGTAGTGAAAACAGACACTATCACATTCCAAAGGAATCCGAAGGTTTCTTGATGTCGGACCATTTTGAACTTTTCTTTCAGGTGCTTCTCTCTGTTCCATTCAAGAATTTTCTTAACATCCTGTTTGGCAATGTCATCTTAATTTCTCTCGTCACAGGGAGGAGCTCAACAAGACAAGCCAATCTTTAGCTTGACTCCTATTCACAACGGGGTGCACTTGGTCGAATTCGATTCTTCAATCTCTTCACTACAGGCATTCTTCATCTGTGTTACTATTATAAGCTGCCAGAAACCATGCGATCTTGCAGAAGAATATACTCTGTCCGAAGATGAAGGCTTGTGTGAACCCAAAAGAGAGAGTGAAGGGCCCAAGGATACAAACGTTCTCGTTCCTAACAAAGCACCGGTAAGTTACACTCCAAGTCCTCCGTTATCCCCTGTTGGAAGGGTCTAGGTTGATGTGAGGATAGATGTTTCCTGTTTGTTCATGATTACATGACTGTTCTAAGTGGCAGAGGACGTTGGTATGGAAATTGGCATAGCCATTGGGGTTTTTCTGGTAACTCTAGTTGCCCTAACCACATCACGTTTACTTTAGTCTCGGGTTAATTTCTTCAGTTGTACAGAATTAAGATTTGAGACTGAAAGATCTTATTATGTAGGATGGTCCGTTAATGCAAAAAGAGGCAAAAGTGCCATTTTTGATGCCCCAAGCTTGAATACTTTTGCATTAAACAAAATGTTACCACTGATTTGGAACCAGGATAATGTTCCATTCATATCACTCCAAAAATTTCCAATTCAATGTCTAGTGGAAAATCATAGTTCGATCGACCAAATAACCTCCCGGCTTTCCGGTGTTCTGTGAAAGCCAGGTACTTGTAGGCTTTCGTGTTTAGGGACAATGTTTAACCGGAAAGCCTACGAACACCTGGCTTGCACGCAACATACATTGACCCTGAACACATAGTAGAACCGAACATTATTTTTGCATAGTTCTCAAAGGCTATTCCTGATTTTTGCAACTTTAGCTTAGTTCTCCTCTTCAATGGCATTCATTAGGCGGATCGGCTCATCAAGTTCCCTAGCATTCCTACAAAGAAAAGCACTTGCCATTTGTTTGTTATCAGGGAGGGCCATCCTGAAAACGCCTGGATTTAAATATGGCTTTTAAAATGGGCAATAGTTAGGATTTGTGCGCGGGCAAGGTTATTAGATACACCAGAAAAGTCCGGCCAGAACCACATGTGCAAGTTTCTCTGCATGTGGGAAGCAAAGTTATTAGACACCTCCATAAAGTCCGGCAAGAACCACACCGGGAAGTTTCCCCGCATGCGGAACTGATTGAGATGCTCGGAAGAAAAAACAAAAGACAAAGCAGGAAAAAAAAAAGGTCTGTCTTGCATCTCACGTCACGCGGAAAGAAAGGATGCTGCCAAAGAGTCAGTCGAAACTCCTCTTCACTCCTGCGCCAAGCCACCCCGTTCACAATTCTTGCACGCAAGTTGGCACAGTGCTTTCGCTTTAAATCAATCTCGCTCATCTGGTCTGCCCGGTAAAATCAGCTCTCCTGTCTGCTAATCCAATTATGATGCTTGAAATCTGCTCCAAGCACTCACTTTTCACGAGACATGCTCGTAATGAACTTGAAACGGTAAGTTAGTGAAAAGGGTGATGTGTGAAGCATATTTAGATGCTTATATTGGCAGTCATTTGGAGAATACAAATGCAACCATTTAAAGAATCAGCAAATGGGTTTGAGCAACAGACTCTAAAAAAAGAAAGCAAAGGAAACTTAGCAACACATCAACACAAATGCATGCAAATGAGGCACACAGAACCTAAACTCAAGCCGTTTTAAGTAGTCTGAAACCTAAACTCGAATCACACGACTCAAGTCCGATCAAATTTTGAGCCGGAAAAACTGTTACCGCCTCTGCTAAACTCTGGTTTGGGTTTAGAGATGGGTTTTTGAGTAAACTTTCCAATTTTCCTCGTACCTAGGAATTTCATTGCGGAATGGATTTGGTCTTGATTGGGCTTTCGGCTTTCATTTGAAGTGGCGTGTGGGCACGCGTACAAAAGCGAGCGCCGTTTTATATTTTCCTTCTGGAAGAAAACGACTTCCAAAAGTCTCCTAGCCTTGAATATGGATTTTCTGAGATTTCTTTGGATAGATAAAGTTGGATATTTTAATTTTTTTAATTGCAATTTATCCCTTCTGACAAAGACCCATTGTAATCTGAAAACTCCCTACTGCACGCTCATCGATTTGTTATATATATATACTTTTTTTTGTTTAAGGGAAAAGAAAAACAAACAAAAAAACGCCTAGGGCGTAACTTCTAAGCCCCTACAAAGGGGTCTAGTAAAAAGGGTATCTTGCTGGTCCCGGTAAAGCGCGTCCAAAATGTTCCGGAGAGGCTCCTGAATGATATGCCAACCCTGCTCAACGCCAAAAGCTATATGCGTCAATTGATCCGCACATGGATTCCTTTCACGATGCGTATGTTGAATGTGCACGTCCCACTTACGAGCGCCACTCACGAGCGATCAACTCCCGAATACCTGTCACCAAAAAAGCAATTGCTGCTAGATCGTTCTAGGAGGAAGACAAAATATTAATGACCTCAAGCGAGGTTTATGGCTTTACGGGAGGCTTAGTGATATCAAAACCACTAAGTTCGTCTTGGGTTTACCAAACGCCGCGAGTTCGATTTGGAGTCGGCCATTTGCAAAGTGCCCCAAGTATAGTGAGCCTCACCTGCTAACGCAGCGTTAGAGCGTAGGTATATTTAAAATTTGGTTTCACCTCTCCTTGTAAGGCCTTGTGGGGAGCTCAATGGTGATGATTCATTTTTATAAAATGTTAACAACAACCGACAACAATTCAGTATAACTCTCACTAATATGCGGATACGAGAGATTTAATAGTATACAACTTTACATATATAAACAGATAGGGAGTTATTGAAAACTATATAAAGAGGCACAAGACACTCCTTTTATGAGAGTCTTTTTACTAGTTAAAGAAAAGATTGTATATTATTGGACCTTCTCGGATTTCAACTAAATTTTTATTAGATTATTGTTGTTGTTGTAGTATACTAAATATAATAGTTAGTTATTTTTAAATGTAAGTTCATTAAATTATAAGGTTCAATGTAATAATTTTTATATTTTAATTTCTGTATAAATTATTAGTTACCATATACAATATTGGTTAATTATCATATTTACTCTCTTTATTATATTATACTAATTATTCATTTATTTTAATTCATTATAATTTTTAAATTTTAATATCATGTGATTTTAAAATTATAAATAAATGAATAGCTATAAAATATGATAAAATGAATTATATAATAATTAAACAATATTATAAAAATATAAATGATATTTTAGAAAATGTAAAGATTAAAAAAACAAACAAAATAACTATCTTAAAATCCAAAATCAAAAGATCTAAATTTCTTAACACTTAAAATTTGTTAGACTTTACTAATGTCATTTAGTGATAATTTTATGGATGAAAGACAAATAAATATCTATAAATACTACTAGCAAATTTGGTCCGATTCAATTTAAAATCAATAAATTTAGTCTAAATTAATCGAACATAGATTAAATTTATTTGAATAATATCAACAATTAACAAAATTAATCAGTTTAGCAAGTTTAATTGTAAAATTCTAAAATCGTCCAATTGTTTTGTTCGATTTTTAACTTTTCAATTTGATTTATTTTAATAACTCTTTTTAACATGAGCATATTAATTAATCAGTCAATTTTTGTAAATTGATAAGTTTTAATATATAAACATCTAACACTTTTTTTAAATTAAATTTCAATTTTTTCGTTGAGAATGGACAAACTGTTTCAATTATTTTTCAAATTCTTTAATTTTATTCAATCTTTAACCGGTTAAATCTTTTAAACCTTAAATCTCTTGTCTTTTTGGTTTAATTTTTTGTTTGGTTTTTAAAACATTGAATAATATAAAACAATGCCATTTTAGGATAGAAATTTAAGTAACTTAAATTAAAATTTGAGTTGAATTATTATATTTTAATTTAATTCAAAAATTAATAATTTAAACTTAATTTATTAAATTTGAATTAGTTTATATTAAAATTTTAATTAATGAGATCTTAAAAAGCTTTTAACTTAAAAGTAACTATTGACCTTTTGGCTCGTTAAAAGTGATTTCAATCGTGCAGCACTCAACTATTGAACCGGTCCTCTGTCTCCAACAGCACTGTGCCCTCCTCCCCCACAAAATCCGGTTGGTGAATAATGCAAAATCAACTGTCATTTAACTGCCTTTAACTTCCACACTTATAAGGTTAATTATATATATATAGTTTTCCATATTACAATCCGTCTCAGTAGGAATGTCAATTTTTGACTAGCCCAACTTTATTTTGGCTCTGATTGATTGGGCTACGAGCTGACCGGTAACCTGATCGAAACGTAAAAAATGACGATTGGGCTATGAGCTGACCGGTAACCTGATCGAAACGTAAAAAATGACGTCATTTTTTAATTTATTTATAAAAAATATATAGGGTTAGTCTGGGCTGGCCTGACTCGCAGAGTCACAGGCTACCCAACTAGTTAGGTCCGACTTAGCCCGTTGACGTCCCTACTGTTTAGCTCTACTTCAATTTTTCAACTGTAGTTTTTAGTTTTTAGTTTCTATTTTTCTATTAAAAAATCATAACCATGGGTTAGGTTTGTAATATAAAAACAAAAACAAAAACTTTAGTAGTTGAAAGAAATTAAAATAAAAGCATAATTATTTAAAAAAATTTATAGTTTTAATTTTTTTTGAATCTTATTATCTTGGACCTTGAAATTTAATTAGATGGGATTTATGGTTTTATTTTAAATCATTAATTTGTGTTGATTTATTTAAACATATAATTAATGTGTAAATTATATAATTTAAGTGTACACTTAAAGACGATAATGAAAATTTTTCTTAATATTAAAAACTTCACAACTTAATTAAAGTCTAAATACATGAAGGATAATATATTTAAAAGTTTCTAAATAAATGTTTCAAAATTTTAAATTTAGTTACTAATATTTCAAAGTTAGTACAACAACGACAATAGCACTTATTGGAAATTTCGCTGAGATGTGAAGTCTAGTAATACACATCCTTATTTCTAACTAAGAAAGAGACCGTTTCCAAATTTTAAAATTAGTACAAATAAGATAAAAACATTGTTTTTATTGATCGAACTAATAAATAGATATCTACATGATATTTGATAGACATGTTAGCAAAAACAATTTTTTGAACCTATTTATATAAATTTTAAAAGATTAGTTGCTAAATTAAAAATTTAAAATATTTGACACTAAATTAGGAAATATTAAAAAGTTAAATACTTTTGGTTCAACCAATTATATATTTAATATAGACTTATTTATTAAACACCTTTTAGATATGAACGTCTTATCTAAATATTTTATAATAATTATTATTTGTCAATTTAAAGACCCTTTTTAAAACTTTTGAAATTAAAATTTTCCTATTATTCATTACGAAAATTATAATTTAAATTATAATATATTTTTTATTTTACCATTTTAACTTTATATTAAATTTTATTAAATGTTGATTGGACAAATTTTCTACTTACAAAAAGTTTTTCAAATTATGGAGAAAATAAAAAATACCCTCCACTTTTATGCTTTCTTTCGAGATTATTAAAACCTAGGAAAATGCTCTCTCGTTTTGGAAAGAACGTTTGAGGATTCGTTGAACAACGTTAAGTGTCGTTTTAGTTGTCTTATATATATATATCATGTATCTTTCACTTTATTAGCAATGTCACATGGAGGGCCGCATAGCAATTTGTAGAAGAACAGTAGGCGAAAGCTTCGATCTTTCATCATCTTTTAAGTTTTAAATATAAAAGGTCCACTCTTTTCTTCTCTGTCTCTCTCGACTTTTGTTCTCCGTGTCAAACTCGCGTTTCTTAGGACAAACCATTCAGCTAGGAAACAGAGAATCAGAGGGGTTTTTAAAGGTTGTTTTTTTGATTAGTGATTCTGTGAGAATTCCTAAAAACGCGTTGTTGTTTGTATAATCACAGACCCTTTTTGATCCTTTTGATCTGTACGAGCTTTCTAAGCAGATCAAACCCGTCTGGATTGAAAAGTTTGCTTTTTTGGTTTGATTTGGTTGGTGGGTTCTTTCTGGTTTTGGGATTAAGAGGGTAATTGGGGGAGCTAAGAGGTGGATTATGTTTTAGTATTGAGGGAATAGCGATGTTGACATTAAAATTTGGGTTTGAAGTACTATGGAAGTAGTGGTTAGTCGCAAACAACAACAAGAAGATGACGCTTTACCTTGGTCGCGAGGCTTCAAAGGTTTCTCTTTTCTCTTTGTTTTGTGCTGTTGGATCCTCTGTTGCTGTTAAAAGAGTTCTATTGTAGTTTGTTTTAACGATTATATGTGATTTTGAAGTTTGTCTTGATGATCTGATTATAATAGATTTCTTTTTGCTATTCTCCTTATGAAGCTATGGAAGAGAATTTGTGCAGAGACAACCGCAGAGATCAATCTTCTTGCAGAAAATTGGAAGTACATATTAGCGGGTTTAATATTCCAGGTTCCATTTCTTGTACCAGAAAATTCATAATTAGTTTTCCTTTTTCAGATTTTCTTTCCATGGGGTTTCTAAGTTATTTGTTCATTATTGGGACGGGTGCTTGCTTCCTTTGCTGGGTCTAATAATGAAATTTCACATCTTTTAGGAGGGTGAGTGTGTTTGGACGTTTTAAGGATTTGGTGTTGTGACAAAGTTGAGAATTTGATCCTATGGCAAAGTTGATACCAGTTCATGTGGACAGTCTCGATTTATGATGCTATTATTGTCCTGACTTCTTGGCTTGTCTTGTAATGACATTAGTGTCTTTCCAAAATGACAATTAAAAGTTATTTGCAACTTTGTGTCTAATGTTGAAAGTCGGCATTTACAACTTTATGAACAAATATACAAATACTACCAAGAATTATAGCTACCATGAGATGAAGGGATATGCTTGCAATTATTCTTCCATCTTATGTTTGTAGATAAGAGTTCATAAATATTTGTGGGGAAGGCAAAGGAGCTTCTTTTCAATTTTTTGCAAAGTGTTCCATTTAATTTTTGCTTGTGTTATCTGATTTGAGTTCTTTTGCCATTTGCTCTTTCAAATTTCTGAATTTTTGTTTCTGAATTTGTTGATCTTGCTGCAGTACATACATGGCTTGGCTGCTCGAGGAGTTCATTATCTTCATCGACCAGGGCCCTTATTGGGGGATCTTGGGTTCTTACTTCTTCCGGTTAGTCTTATTTCGGTGAATTTTTGTTTACTTTCTAAGGAAGCATACTTTCCTTTATCAAATGGTATCTGTACTTTTAGGAGCTTGGGCAAGATAAAGGCTACATCAGTGAGATGGTATTCACTTCTGTCTTTATGTCCTTTTTCTTGGTAAGGCTCACCCTAACAATCTTGTTGTCTTGCTTCTATATTGACTATTTTAATGTGAGATTATATTTTGGTACAGTGGACCTTCCATCCCTTCATCTTCAAGAGCAAGAAGATCTACACGGTTCTTATTTGGTGTAGGGTTCTAGCGTTTCTAGTTGTAAGCACACTTTAGTCTGTGACTCTCGATTGGTGTTTTTTATAATATATGAAGCATGTCAATGTAGTGTGAATGTTGGAATTGGCAGCCAAGTTCAGAAGCATATGCTATGTGTTATCCATGCTTGCAAATCTTTTGGATTATACTACATAATACTAGCTATCCATATGTCTATTCTGACGTGTTCTCTGGTTATCTGTTTGTTTCAGGCTTGTCAAATTCTCAGGATAATTACATTTTATGCTACCCAACTTCCTGGCCCAAATTATCATTGTCGTGAGGTATAGATACTTATCTTAAGTTTTGAGGAAAAGGTCATCCTTTACAGCATGGATTTGTTCTCCCACATTATTATTTTTTCCATATGTATATATACTTGTCAGAGATTTTAACCTTGGTAGTTATCCTGCTCTACCGATGAGGCCAACTCGATGTAGTTCTTCTACATTCTATTTATGTTTGAAGCTTTTCCAACTGTGTATTCTTTAAGAATTTGTTTTCCTTTTAATTAATAAACCTCTGCTTAATATGGCGGATGATCTCCTCGTGTATTGGGCACCTTTTAGGGTTCAAAACTTGCCAGGCTGCCACTTCCACAAAGTGCACTTGAAGTAGTTCTAATTAATTGTAAGTAAGCTACTACTTAATATGATTCTTTGTTATTTGGTCAAAGCTGATGCAGTTTATTGTCATGCAGTTCCTCGTGGCATTGTATACGGGTGTGGTGATTTGATATTTTCATCTCACATGATATTCACTCTAGTTTTTGTCCTCACTTATCAGAAGTATGGCACTCGAAGGTAAAGTATTACATGTTATATTATTCTACATCCCTTTCGAATTTAAATAAGAATGAGAAATGAAACTTGCTATGAGACATGATAACAATGCTTTTGGTTTATAAATCAATATCATCGATTTCTACCTTACTAGTTGGCCTGAATTCCATCAGTCTATAACGCACGGTTTCAGGTGTATAAAGCAGCTAGCGTGGTTGGTGGCTGTAGTTCAGAGCCTTCTAATTGTTGCATCGCGCAAGCATTACACAGTTGATGTTGTTGTTGCCTGGTATGTGGGATGCACTTGTACAAATGAATTGCTTTCATGAAATCAATTGATCACTTCCTAATTTCTTATTGATCTTAAATCGATATACCAATGCAGGTACACTGTCTATTTAGTGGTGTTCTTCATAGACAAGAAACTATCAGGTTACATCATACAAACTTTCCTATGTAGCTTTTTCCTGAAAAATCTTTTCTTTTAGTTGCACCATTCACTCACTATACTGATCTGAATTTATCGATTTGCAGAACTACCAGATCGGACCATTGGTTCCACGTCTTTGTTATTGCCATTGAGCAGCAAAGACAAGGATAGCAAGAATAAGGATAGCAAGAACAAGGAAGAGAATCAGAAGCTCTTGAATGGGAACACAGTCGAGCCTGCAGAATGGGTATGGTGAAACTTATCTTCATAACTATCCTACAGAACAGCTATGTACTAATGTGTGTTTCATATTGTCGTTTATAAACAATTCTTATTTTCTGATTCAGAGGCCTAGAACTCAAATCAATGGCAAGAATCTTGAAGATGCCAATGGATTCCATGTTGATATTCCCACTGTGAATGGCGTGTAGAAGACGAAGCCCCTACAGCTGCTGCTATGATCGATGCAAGGACTGCTATTTGTATCTTTACGAAATGGGTTATCCTTACTTGTATAGTCTGCTTCTATGCCTAAAGATTGGTGGGTACTAATTTGTATTCCTAAAAGGAAATGGATATGGGAGATAATTGCAGACAAAAAAACATCCATTGACAGCAACAGTGTACACTCATGGCATCTTTTCTTAGTTCAGATTGTTTGTCACGTTCCTGTTCCTCCTTAAGTTACTGTTCCTGAAATTGTACCTTTGCTTGTAACCTCTTTTCTTGATCTTCAGACATGGTAAATATAATCCCATCTACACTCAAGACATGCCAGACAGTTTCATACTAAAGCATTCCATTCACTTTTTCCATTTCAGGATTCTGCAGTAAAAGTATGTTCTCAAACTTGAGGCAAACCAGACACTGGATCAACAGATAATGCTCTTTTTAATGTTACTCCTCCCCCTGCTTTCTTGTCAGATCATCAGAAATCATAAATTCGCCTCTTCAGGATCAGAACTTTGGTTCATTTTCACTGTTCAATCACTTCAACTACCCTTAAATTCTTTCAAACTGACATGATTGAATATATAAACATATTTAGGAAGTGAAGAATGTACTGTAAAACAGATCGATCTGGTAGTTTCAGGATAAGGTTCTCCAGAGTGTTGACAGAACTCTGAGCTAACCATTTACAGAGTGTTGACATTGGCAAACAAATGAGGTCCCATGCACCTTCATCTTACGAGGCATCATAAGCTATGATTTGCCCCACCTTTGTCCATCTAAAAAAGGTGATTCTTGCGCAATTTAAGCTATCAAAGTTTAGTCAATAAAGAGCATAGCAGAGATGAAATAGATGAATAGACCCAATAATACTATCCCTACGAACCATCACTATCACTCTCTGCATGCTCATAGGGGTCCTCTTGAACCCTAAGTGGCCGATCCAAATGATGAAACCCAACTGTCCGACAAAAGATATATTAATTTTTTTCTCCGTTGTCTCGTAATGGGGATGATGGTCAGTGAGTGATCATGCCATGCTCAACCTCCACCTCCACCTAGCCCTCATTTCCCATTTTTTTCTCTCTTTTTTTTAATATATATAAAACAACAACAATAATAATAAATTAATAATATTTTGACGTATATTTCGTTGTAATGTAAGATTTGAAGAGATCCGGTAATATACAACTTGACATCTAATTAACAGAGAGATTATTTAAATATGTTTATAAAAAATTTTAAAAATAATAGTCAATTATACAAACAAATAATT